>CAIGRN010130509.1:0-11697 GCA_903798345.1 Fraxinus anomala
AAAATTTATTAGCAGATAATAGTCTATGTGAGACGATATTCGGATTTCATAAATTCACTTTATTACTTGTCACGATCCGTACACTTGTGAAATTTCAAGAACAAGTACCATTAGAACAAGAAATCGAAAATAACTAAAAGGTTATACAATATCAGTATCTTAGATTTACAACCAAATATAGATTAAAAAAGGGATCATTAGCATCAAGATACCATCGATCTAGGGTTCAGTAACATTGTACCATTCTATACAAATCAAAAGAACCAACCCCAAACCCTCAATGGCTAGTTGAAGCTACTTCAATGAACTAGAAGTCCCCAAACTGCAACCAACACACTCTTCTCAAAGATAGAATCACAGAGACTTGAAATTACAAAGAAACCAAAGAGATCAATCAATAAGAGATTGAAAATCGAAACATAGAAGACGAAGAAATAGAGGGCAAAACTCAAATAGATGATTCCAGAACCCACCTAAAGAAATAGACGGTGCAAAAGTTATTAGGGCAAATGCATATGGCTCTAATTTATACAATCCAACCATTGCCGTAGATCTCAGGTAGAATCAACGGTTTAGAGTAGCTAATGATTTCTCACCACTTAGAGGCAACTAAAGTCACTCTTTCAAAGTAGGAGTTTGGCCATTTATTGGGTTTGGGAATTGGGCTTCTTCTTCATTGAATTATCAAGCAATGGAAATATAAAATAGAAATGTGAGCTTAGCCTAATTTTCATCATAGCCAAATTGTTTGGACTGCATTTTGGCATCACAACCTAAACAATCTTTACCTTGATGCCAATGACCAACAAAGCTAGTACATAACCACCATAGCCAACAAATTTTCCTCTTAACTCCAGTGATCATCAATATCAAGTGAATATAATTACATGCAGCATCACAAAGATTACCAAGTATCAATCTTCAACATTTGCAAACATGATTTGAACTTGTTAAGAGGAAGTAATTTAGTTCCCATATCAGAAGGGGTGATTTGAGTTGGAATTTTCTCAAGTAATATAGATTTGTTTTTGAAGTATATCTCTAATAAAGTGCATTATAACATACATGTTTTGTCCTTTCATGGAATATAAGATTTTTGCATAAATGAATAGCACTTTGACTGTCTGAGTAGACAACTACAGAGTAGGAGAGTATATTCAACTCATATAACAATTCTTTAAGCCATAAAGATTCTTTTATGGCTCAGTAGCAACCACATATTCTGCTTTTGTGGTAGATAAAACAACAATAGACTATAATTGTGATTTCCAACTTATACAAGTACCACATAAAGTAAACATATAAGAGGTGGTTGATTTTTTATTGTCCCTTTCATCAGCATAATTAGAATCTACAAACCCCTTCAATACAACACCTTCTTTACAAGAGTTAAAACATAAACCCAAATTGTAAGACCTTTTTAAGGACCTAAGCAACCATTTTAAGGTAGTCCAATGTTTAGGGCCAGAACTGGCCACAAACCTATTTAAAGTACTGATTGCATGGGCAACATGGGGTCTGGTATAAACCATCATGTACATAACATACCCTACAACATTAGCATATGGAACTTTTTGCATGTGTTTAAAATCAAATTCATCAACAGGACACTAATATTTACTAAGTTTGAAATGACTAACAAGTGACAAAACAACATATTTAGATTCATGCATAGCAAATTTGGATAACACTTTCTTCACATAAGCAGATTGTGATAGAAATAAAGTCTGTTGAGACCTATTTCTTTTAATATCTATACCTAAAATTCTTCTAGTATACCCTAAGTCTTTTATTTCAAATTCGGAACTTAAGACCTTCTAATGTCATTAACATCACTTATATTTTGTCCAATTAACAACATATCATTCACATAAAAAAGTAGGTAAACAATCACATATTCATATTTATTTATTTTTAAAATACAGACAATAATCAATAGATTTTTTTATAAAACCAGTAGATGACATGTAATTATCAATCATTTTGTATCGTTGTCTAGGTGTTTGTTTTAACACATACATAGATCTTTTTAACAAACAAACATGCTTAGATTTCTTATTATCTATAAATCCCTGTGGCTGACACATATAAATGATTTCATTCAAATCACCGTGCAATAAGACAATTTTAATATCCATTTGTTCAAGTTCTAAGTCATATTGTGCAACTAATGTAATCATAACTCTTATAGTGATATATTTAACAGCAGGCGAGAAAATTTTATTATAATCAATACTAGGCTTCTGAGTGAATCCTTTTGCCACTAATCTGATTTTGAACATAAGGGGCTACTGCAAGTATTACCATCCTTTATACTATAAATCCATTTACAGTCAACTAAGGATTTATTCTTGGGTTTAGGGACCAATGTCCAAGTATTATTTTTCAAAGGAATTCATTTTTCTTCCATAGCAAGTTACCAGTCTCTAGATAACTGACAACTTACTGCCTCTTCAAATGATTTAGGCTCTTTAAAGACCAAATCTTGATATGATATAAAAACTAAGGATAGATAGTCTCTCATCCTAAAATGATCTCTTATTTCTCTCCTAGTTCTATCCCTAGTTAATCGATAATCATCTAAGGGATTCACTTGATCACTAACTACATCTTGAACAATGCCTTCAACTTCTACATTAACATCATAAACATTTACAGTTTCAACCTGAACTTCATTTGTGTGTTCAGGTGGTGACCAAAGCTCCACCTACAGCTTGATCATCATCTCTTTCTCACTAACAGAAACATCATCTCGATGTTTCTCACACATCCATGGCATATCACTTTCATTAAAATTCTAATTTCTATTTGTGATCATTTTAAAACCTCTAATTTTTTTAGCCCATAATCTATACCCTTGAACACCTTCAGGATACCCTATAAAAACACATTTCTAAGATCTTGATTCAAGCTTACCAATACTCTGATAGGAGTAGGCGGTACAACCAAAGGTCTTGAGGTGAGTATAATCTGGCATTTTCCCGAATCACACCTCCTCAAGAGTTTTACCATTTAAGGAACTAGCAGAGATCTTGTTTATAATATAAACTATTGTCATAACAACTTTTCCCCACAGCACTTCAGGAACTCCAGAATTGACGATCATGCACCTTACCTTGTCTAGAATGGTCATATTCATCCTCTCAACAATTTCATTTTGTTGAGGAGTATAGGGCAAAATTTTTTGCCTAAGAATACCACCAGTTTTACAAAGTTGATCAAAATTAGCATTGCAAATTTTCAGACCATTGTCTGTTCTTAATATTTTAATCTTTTTACCAGTCTGATTTTCAATCAAATTCTTCCAAACTTTAAATTTTTCAAAAGTGTCAAATTTTTGTTTTGACAAAAATATCCAAACATTTCTTAAAAAGTCATCAATCAAAGATAGAAAATATTTATTTCCTCATTGGGTGATGGTAGATGAGGGACCCTACAAATTAGAATGTACATATTCTAAAACAGATGCAATCTCTTGTTTTCCAGTATTGAAATGAAGTTTATGTTACTTTCCTAAAGTGCAGTACTCAAAAAAAAGAATTTTTGGGATAATATCTTTTCCAAAAAACACCATTTTGTTTAAAATATGTAGGCTCTTTTTACTTACATGTGCTAACCTATTGTGCCACTTTAAAGTAGTATCAATTTTAGCACTTGAGGATTTTAGCTATGTGATTTGAAATTACCTCAACTCTAGTGACTTATATACAATTTCTCTTGATACCTTTGAAAATGACGAGGGATCATCTAATCACCTTTAACAAGTCATTTCCAAGCCTAGCTTGTAGGCCTATGTTATTTAGATCCCAATTGAAGTCAAGTTTCTGTTTAAATTAAGGACAAATCTCACTCTTTCTAGTGTAAAGGTATATCCATTTTCAAACTAATTTTCAAACTTCAAAGTCACGCTGCCAATTCCTACAACTATGCAGGCAACATTATTACCTATCACAACCTCACCACCATTCATATCCTTATAGTTCTCTAACCAAGATTTTCTAGAGATCCTGTGAAAAGTACAACTAGAATCCAAAATCCACTCTTGATCCTGATCACTATTCTCTAAAAAAATTATAGTATTCAGGTCAAGAATGGACTTAGTAACAACATAGACATCAATAATTTTATCTTGTAGGGGCTCAACCGCATTTCCCTCATCCACATTCTTATCTCTTTGTTCATTCTTTTTCTTATGACAATCTTTGTTAAAATGTTCAGTTTTCTCACATCCATAGCATTTTCTGTTTTCAGTCATAGACTTTGACTTATACTTTCATTTCCCTCTTTTCTTGTTATTATTATTTACTTGATGACTCTGATTATCCTGATTATTACTTTGGCTATTAGGTGGACACCCTCTCATAAATAGACTTTCAGATTCCCTCCCATACCTTGCAAATTTAAGTTCCAATTATTTGCTTCTCAAAGAATTTATAACATCATCAAGGGTCAAAGTATCCTTGCCATATTTAATAGCAATTTTGACATCTTTATATTCTTCAGGTATGGAGTTAAGGAGTATCACAGCCTTGTACTCCTCAAATACCTTGTCCCCAGCATTAGTAATATCTTATCACAATTTATTAAAGGTATCAAGATTATCATCTAGGTCTCTGGATAGATCTATCTTAAAATTAAAGAATCTTTCCACGAGAAACAATTTATTGAGTAAAGACTTAACCAAATAAAATTCTCTAAGTTTATCCCACAGAGCCTTAATATTATCATGTTTCCCAACTTTTGACAAATGAAAAATAGTGGAGGTATGGACATGTTCATCAGATTAAGTTTTTTGATCAGCGGTCATAGTTGCAGGAAAATCAGTGATTATTGTTTTTTAAACTTTCTGTTGTACAAGAACTCCTCTAATTTTTTGTTGCCAAATGGGGAAATCATTTTTCCATTAAAAACTTCAATTTTCAAACGTGATAGTTGTCATTTAGAGTTTTTGACCAACATAAGAAAATTGTTTGAAATTCAGTGTTCAACAGTAAACAACAAATACCAAATAATGTTCGACAACACACAAAGTCACACAAGATATTAAGTATATTAAGTATCAATTAATTTCAAGAAACAAGGAAAAAGAACACGAAGTACAATAATAACAAAATGATGACATTGTGATGTATTTCAACTTCTGAATGCTCAAATTCACTAGGATTTCTAGAAGATTAGGTCATCAAGTCAAGGCTCAATTTGAACACAAGAATAGGAAGCAGGGAGAGATAATATGAATGTATTTCAAAGATTAAGTAAGCACATGCAATTCAAATTCTTACAACATATGTAGACTAGCATGAGTAGAGAAGATCAATTTGTATAATAGATTCACAAATATCAACAAAGTATATTACATATAGGACTAGAAAATTTAGATTTAAGGAAGAAAACGTCTCAAACTAGAGTGGCGATCCTTAGTTTTGACCACCTAAAACCAGAAAACTCAAGTCAAACCTAAATAATTTTTAGATCGATCCAAGAAACCTACGAACATTGAGATTTCATCCAAGATACAAATAGTGAATCACCAGGGAACCAATATTAGTTCAATTTCCACCACGAAATTTCAACCAGGATGTTAGATCTGTAATCAAACGAATCTAAGGTTCCAAACCAAGAATGAGATCTCAAAAGATCTGGTTGTGAAAATTGAATTTTCACAATCAGACCACAGAAGAAGGAACATAAACAACCACTGATGGCTCTGATACGAATATTAGAACAAGAAATAAAAAATAACTCAAAGGTTATTTAATATTAGTGTCTCAAATTTACAACCAAATATAGATGAAAAAAGGGGGTCATTAGCAGCATGATATCATCGGTCTTGGGTTCAGTAACATTGTACCCTTCTGTACAAATCAAAAGAACCAATCACAAACCCTCAATGGCTAATCAAAGTTACTTCTATGAACTAGACGTCCCCAAACTGAAACCAACACACTCTTCTCACAGATAGAATCACAGAGGCTCGGAATCACAAAGAAACTAAAGAGATCAATCAACCAGAGGTTGAAGATTGAAACGGAGAAGACGAAGAAATAAAGGGCAAAACTCATAGAGATTATTCCAGAACCCACCCAAAGAAACAGAGGGCGCAAAAGTGATTAGGGAAAATGCATATGGCTCTAATTGATGCAATCCAACCATTACCGTAAATCTCAAGTGGAATCAACGGTTCGAACAGCTAATGATTTGTCACCACTTAGAGGCAACTAAAGTCGCTCTTTCAAAGTGGGAGTTTGGCCATTTATTGGGTTTGGGAATTGGGCTTCTTCATTGAATTATCAAGCAATGGAAATATAAAACCAGCAAAGCAAGTGAGCTTAGCCTAGTTGTCATCATAGCCCAATTGTTTGGATTGGATTTTGGCATCACAACCAAAGCACTTATTTATTTCCAACAACATGCATGTGATTTATATAAAGTACTTAGTATCCATCTTGTACAAGATCAGAAAAAGTTCCGAAAGATGACTGTATTTGGGAGTGTACAAGTTGCCAATTCTCAATCAATATTCTCGTGGAGGAGTTCACAATAGAGATTTTTGCGCTAGACTTTGTTATGTTTTTAGATGTATAGCAGTTTCAGATTCTTTTCGTTCCTAGGTATGTAATAACGTTGCATTATTCATCTACATGTAATTAAAAATATGAATGCATAGTTTACTCAATCGCAGTGCCATTACTCGATATATATCATGAATTGCTAACAACTGTGAAATATTTGAGAAAAAAGGGGAAAACATATTTGTGAGATTTTAAACAAGAAAACAAAGAGTCGGGGGATTGGGTTGGATCTTAAATATAAACAACTCTAGTCATAAGTTCACTTCAACAAGTATTTGGCAATTGTATGATGAGTTAAGTCATATATTGGTCACAATGTACAGTAATATTTGAAACTATACGCCAAACATGCTCACATCCATAATAACATAAAAAGTTATAATTAAGTATTCACGAACAAAAAGATTCATTATTTACCTAAGAATAATTATATTCACACCATAAATTTTATTTGCACCACATTTTAAAGCCCTCCATCTTTTCTCATTTTAACACTTACTTTTAACATTTTCATCGAATTCTTATTTTCAACATTTTATTAATTAACACATTTTGCTCTTGATAATGGTTTCTATCAAAATTTTCTATTTGAATGCTATTTTTTTTAAAAATAAAAATAAAAAATTGATGAACATTAAATCATTTTACGCCCTCCAAGTATCATTATTAGAGGCAAAATAAACTAATTAATGAAAAATTGAATTTAAGAATTTGTCGAAATAATTAAGGATATAAAGCTATAATTAGAAAGTTGAATACAATTAAAACGTGATGTAACTAATAAAAGTTATTGTGTAAATTTACCCTTTACCAAAACATTATTCCCAAAAAGAATATTTTTGGGCCTTGTCCTTTCACATTTATTTTTGCACATCCTTGTGCTTTCCAAGTAATACACCATTTATTGCAATCCATAGCACTAATAAACAGAAAACTATCATAAACCTCACTCACACTCTTGTGGCATAGGGTAATTAAAAAATAAACCTGCAATAATATGGGCCGGCAACGTCTACACAATCTTAAATTACAGAGACTATAGAAGAATCAGAACCGTCGACCAAGCGTTTCTNAAAACTATCATAAACCTCACTCACACTCTTGTGGCATAGGGTAATTAAAAAATAAACCTGCAATAATATGGGCCGGCAACGTCTACACAATCTTAAATTACAGAGACTATAGAAGAATCAGAACCGTCGACCAAGCGTTTCTTGTCTTCGGACGAGCAATAATTCCTGATGGCAGTGAGTTCATAGGGCGACGTATCGGTGGCTAACCACTGTTCTACAGTAAACTTTTCTTGGGTACACTGCTTGTGAACTCCAGTGGTGGTCACCTCCACATAGTTAACGTACCAACCGTGGTGTGGGCCAGACCCGTCGGAGGTGAGGTTCATATTACAAACTGGCCCAGTCAAACATGGACCTCTTCCACTAAAGATGTCCAAGTTTCCCCTCTCAAAATAGTTGTAACCAGGGCCCATTAGCCCTCCCCATGACTCGAGATTGTTGATTCTAATTCCATAGCCATCCGCAACGTACAGAGTCAAGCTGATAATAGAATCAGTTCCACCCTTTATGATTGAACCAGTTCTTATATACACCGTGTACACACAATCTGGATCATCCTGCATGAAAGATTTGGAAACTTTAAAAAAGAAGTTTTAAAAAGATTGTTGAAGTCAAATTAAATATACTAAATGAGTAGCTAATATTGGGTAGAGAAAACTTGATTCGAAAGAGTGACTCACTGATTCACAGATGGAAAAGATGGATATGAGGATGAAGAGATGGAAGCAAAGGTTTAATCTTGAAACTCCCATGGCTTCTTTGCGATTTTCTCTTGATCTAACTCTCTCTATAAATTTGTCAACGGTGACTGCATAAAACTGAGTTTTGCGAGTCACTATGTAATTGGTGGATAGGAGGATCAAGAATTTTCGAATGACACAATATTATTTGGTGTTCACACATATTCATCGTGTATTTTATCATCTTTGAGAGTGACCAGGTTTCGATCATTTATTAAAATAGACAGGCAGATGGGAGTATTTAATTCATTGAGCAAATATAACCGGGAGTTTAGGTGAGGAATTGTGCAAATTTTTAATAAACAGTTGGACAAAAGATTTGGATCTTTGGACCTTTGAGGCATATTCTAATATCGTGTGAATTTTTTTATTATTATTTAAAAAAAAAAATCCAAGTAGAAATATGTGGTGGGCAGGGTAGCTGGATATTTATGATCACCACGATGAAGTTTAAGAGAAAGTTCGTGACCACATTTTTCAGAGTCTTGTGTTATTTTTGTTTGCTTGCTTCGGAATTCTGATTGCTTTCACATTGCACTTCTGTTAAATTTTGTAGGATAGTGTTAAAATCAATTTAGTTTATACTATTTAGTTTATTTAAATTAACTTTGTGTACTGTGTACACACTCTGAATCATTTTCTAGTGTATTCCATCCAATAGATGGAAAAAAAAAGTTTAAAACTTTTCCAATATATATTTCCAACTAAAGAAAATCTCAACTCGCGACCAAACAATGTAGGGTTTTGCTATTTCTACACCAAGTGTACAACCCCCTCACAAAAGGGGAGGCCCACATCCAATAAAAAATTCGTGGATTGTAACTCCCGTATACACATAGCAAAACTCAACAACGTATATAGTGTTCTTAAGTGTAAAACGTTATTTATATGATTTATTAGAACACAAATTTCTAAAAACCATCAAGAAACCCCCTATCTTACTGAAATTGCAGAGAATAATGGCATCATAGTAGACACAACTAAATCCTTCAAACCCTACAAGCTCAAGTAAACTCCTACCATCTCATAAACGATCTATATTTTCAGCATTAAATTCTCCGATGATGGACGCCGCCTCTACAACATTGGCCGCAATGGGCGAAATAAGATGAAAATATACATTGTAGGGTTGGGCGATCTGGGGGGTTTACATTTTTTTTTTTTTTTTTTCTTTTGGCTGTAGTTAATTTTTGGTTTTATAGTTTTAGGGTATCTTTTAATAGGTTTGTTAGTATGTGGGTAAAAATTAAAATTTGACAAATTATTTGAGAGCACATATCAACTTTTTTACACTTGAGGAAGTAGCATGGATGGGTTAGGCTCAACTTCCTCCACCCCCCTTGTCTTAAGTCGATTTTGGACTGGTACGTGTGGTCCAAAAAATGGTCTGGCCTATTTCTATTTGCATCTAAAGAGGTGGGCCTAAAGTTTGTTTACCCTTTAATAAATCCCAGCTTGGTAGATTAGGTCCAAATAATTCTATGGTCCATGGAGCACCACTCTTGTTATCATCATGGCAATACAGGTCTTTAAATGAAAGGTTCAATGAACTGTAATGATATAAGATCTATATTATTGTACATATCATTTAATATGATGATGTTACGGGGTGACCTGTAGCTATAAATAGCATCACTCTCAATTGTAGCCGGTGAGCAGTAGCTTTACGGACTCCTTGTCAACTTGAAATGGAGAGTTTTTTTTTTTTTTTTCTTTAAACGTCGTGTAAATTTTTTAAGCAATACATAATTACAATGAAAATGCTCTCGACACTAGAAGTAATAAATAATATGCTCAAAGATATCTTCTTTCTTAATATCGGTTTGGTCTAATCGTGACAAGGCCACAAACCCGCAACAGCAGCCATGCATAGAGGCAGGCAACAGTTGTGCTTTTATGGGCAAGCGGTGTCATTGTTGGAGTGATGGGCACGTGCTTCGCAGTACTGATCATTCGTATAGAATTAGAACGAGAAAAATCTTATACAATAATAAACATGTTTTCAGGCACTAATCCTACGCAGAAAAAATAGAATGTCACTGTGACAATTGATAATCTTGTATTTTTATTATTCCATACAATTTAAGGCAAGAATCTATCATAAGAGTACCCAAATAATAGGTAAGGAGACATATTAGGAAAATTCCCAAAGCCAAAACACAAGCAGATTTTTTGACCATAAAAAACAACCTAAAAATTGGCACCAATTAGGAGTAATACAAAACTTTCGGAAAAAATTTACATATTTCATTTTTGTTAGGGTTTTTTCCTTTTTTTGGACACGTAAACACTATTAAAGTATTTGCATTAAAAATGAAAAAAGTGCATTGTATTTGCATCGAAGGTTTGGATTTGAAATATTATTAGCCGCTCCTTTCTCACAAAGCCAAATCCCATTCTCCAATTAATCTTTTTGTATCGTTCATTTTTCCATGCACAAACTTTTATATTTCTACGTACAAATCCTTGCTTGCCTCCTCCTCCAATTGTACACCGCTCCTCACCTTTTCATGGAGGAGCGGGACCGCCCATCCGAGGATGGGAAAGATGAACCACCACCGTCGAACACCATGGCTTTAGTACCCGGACCGCTTCCCCTGGAAAACTCTGAAACCTACATTGTACAAATCCCTCGTGATCAAGTTTACCGCGTTCCACCTCCGGAAAATGCTAAAATTGTAGAGAGCTACCGCCGGCCGGTCCAAAATAGGAAGAAGAAGACTAATTTTGGCGGATCTTGTTGGTGGATCATCTTGACCTTTGCCCTCATAGGCCTAACGGTGGGCATTTCTGTTGGAGTAATAATTGCTTTATACAACCCTAAATATCCGACTTTCTCTGTCACAAAAATTCATGTCAAGAACTTGGAACAATCCATTAATGGTCATCATGGTTCCGGCCACTCCCCGGAATATGACGTCACATTGCAAGCCCATAACCCTAATGAAAGAATGGATGTTTCTTACAAAGGAGCTGCCGGAAAAGCCTCCATTGAACTCAAGAAACAAAAAATTGCCCAAGGAGGAGTCCCAAATCTGACCCAAGATCCCAATAGCTCCACAAAAATTCCTTTGATCTTGCATGGCACAAAGGAGTCAATCTCTAATGATATCAAAAATAGCCTCAATGGCACAAAGCCAAAATCCATGCATTTGAAGATTGAAGTGCCTATGGAGGTTAAAAGTTGGGCCAAGACAGTGCAAAAGGACATGGCCATTACTTGTGATTTCAAGGTAGATTCACTATTAGGGAAAAAGACCAAGATTTTATCACAAGAATGCCAAACCAATTTCTAATCAAAGAAATTGTGTA
>CAIGRN010130522.1:0-17575 GCA_903798345.1 Fraxinus anomala
TTCTTATGTAAGTTGTACCAATATTCTTAATTTCATCAAACAACATTATAATGTATGTGTGTTTTTTCTAATAGGTATAATCTAATGAGTATTTATTTGCGATGAATAGGTAATTAATGAAGCTTTGCGTTGTGGAAATCTAGTCAAATTTGTGCATAGGAAAGCTGTCAAAGATGTCGAATTTAAAGGTTCTTCACTATACTAAATTATAATTTGAAAAATGCTTTTCATTTTTGCTTATATTTTGCTTATTATTAATTTGCAGGTTATCTGATTCCGGCGGGGTGGCAAGTTCTCCCCATCTTCTCTGCAACACATCTTGACCCAACTCTTCATCACAATCCTTTCGAGTTCAATCCTCAGAGATGGACAGTACGTAATTACAAATATATTTAATCTAATTTACACCACTACCTTGATTATAAAGTTAGTGCATGTTTGGCAAAGTTTAAAACTATAGTTTAAGCAGTTCAAACACACTTTGTATTTACACATTTTGTAAAACGCATTGTTGGAATTGATTAAGTATTAAACCATGAAAAAGTGACTTTCGTGTCAACTTCGACTAAATATTCGTACTTAATTCGATAGTCAAATTATGAAAATAAATGGACTAACTTATTCTACTATTCGAGTATATCGTCGTGGTATATTTGGAATCTCTAAACCAATTTTGGGTGAATGAGAAACTACAGTCTAAAGTTCGAGAAAAGCGAGGAAACTAACTGGAAATTTGTCCAACTCCATCGATCGCCTAGCGCTCGAGCGACAGGCTAACGATAGGCGAGCGACATATTCTATGTTTATGACGCAAGGACGATAGGCTAGCGACAACAAAAGCTGCGACCCTGGCCAATGTTGCTAAATTTGGGGAGCGACACATCTCTCACAACATTTACTCCTCTATAGATTAAACCCTTTGGACGTCCATTTGTTCATTCCAATGATATACAATCATAACATAATATTAAATTCATCTTTTCAAGGCAAAATTCTGCATAAAAGCTGTTTTTTCTTTTTCATAAGAAGGAGTACAAAAACCAATCTTCAATTTATTGTTCTTGTATTTTGAAGTGCTACTAACACAAGAAGATTGCCGTTGTATCTTGGGAATCAATTGCCATCATCCGTGGCCAAAGAGTTCAACTCTTGCCTCGACTTTGCATACATTTGATTTTGGTGTTACTTTGACATTCTTTTCATTTTGTGTTTTTCACTCATATCTTTATCGTTGCTCTGTCTAATTTTTTGTAAGATTGATAAGTTGTTTTTGGTCATCACTCAAATCCATCATATTGTTCAACACTTATAACTACTATTTATTTATTATTACACATTCTGTGTAATCCACGGCTTATAATCACTTTTTGTTTCTAATATGTTTCCTTGCATGTAAGGATCCCGCAACAAGCCGAAAAGTGACGCCCTTTGGTGGCGGATTGCGGCATTGTCCGGGGACGGAACTAGGTAAACTAGAGACGGCATTCTTTCTACACCATTTTCTGCATAATTTTAGGTACGTATTTATTAATCCGTCAATTCTATTCAACTTAGCCATTATTTGGAAAATTTATAAATGATTTATAAGTAAAAGAAATGATAGTAGATCCCACAAAATGAGTGGATAACGAGTAATAATTACGAATATTTAATTGAAATTATTGTTTAATTTTGATTAAATTTATAACTTGTTATCTGAAGGCGTAATCTTGTCAAATTTTATATTTTCGTTTCCAATAACAACTAATACAAACAAAATCTGTCTGAAGGTGGAAAGTGAAAGAAGAAGATTATCCAATGTCGTGCCCTTACATGGAATTCAAAGGGGGTTTGGAACTGGAGTTGGAGCTAGTTGAGAAGAATAAAGGCTGATGCCTTTTAAAATTTTTGTATATAAATTAGTAAATGTAGAAATGAGTAACATTTTTTGGAATAGCTTATTCTATGTACCTTAATTATTATTTTCAATTATAATTCATGTACTGTGGTCAACACTATGATAGTTTACTTTCTTATTTTTATTTGCTAATTGTATACTTTTTCGATTTTCTGCTTAATTATTTTAATATGCGCGCCACAAAATAGTCCCATGAATTCATTAAAAAGGAAAGTTGAATGATATGGAGGTGGCAAAGCCGCACAAGAATAGTATATATATTTAGAAAAATACTACTTTTTTTTATTTTAATCAAGGTTATCATTAGGGATGTCAATTTGTGACGTTGACTCGGACGGCTTGTGGCTTGACCCAAAAAAGCTCAAGCCGGTCAGGCCCGTGGCTCGATTCAATCGAGTCGAGGCTCAGACCGATGTCCCATAATGAGCCCGAGCTTGCCCGACGAGCCACACGGGCCGCTTGTGTCCGAGCCATTTTCAACCTGTGACGAATTGATCCTTAAAAAAATTAATTAATTAATTAAAAAATAAACTAAACATAGACAGCAAGTTGCTGCCTTTGCAAGCAGCTACAAACTGCCTTATACATGCCTGCCAAGTAAAAAATAAAATAAAATCGTGAGCCGACTCCGGCTCGGCTCGATAAGACCCGAATCGTGCTCTAGTTGAACCTAGATTTTTTGGCCGAGTAAAAGCTCGGTTCAGGCAAAAAAAAAGAACTCGAACAATTTTTATTATAGCCGAGCCCGAACTTTAAGTTTCGATTCGGCTCGTTCACATCCCTAGTTATCATGACCATGATAGATAATTCATGAATCAATTTGCATCAATGTCCATTTCAATATTTAAGCTACACTTTTTTGATACGCCTCCACCTCATGTGAAATTCTAGCCCCCTCCACGTAGAGGCCATGTGGAGACAAGTATAAATGGACAAATTGACCATCAGAAATCGTAGTGTAATAGGATGAAGCTTAGCGACAAGTCTTGGGGCTTAAGCTGAAGCCAATGACGAGGTCTCGATCCAAGGTAGAGGTGGCAATCGAGCAGGTCCAACTGGGTTGACGAAATATTAATGATCCGAAGCACAAAGTTTAAAGAGTTCAAATACACATAGATCGAAGCAAGTTGCCAAGCAACTCACAAACTAACAAACATGGGGGCAATGTGCTGCTATGTGTATCTAGTGCCAGACTTCTCTTATTTATTTCCCTGAGAAGGTATGTGTTAGCCATCTAGTCAAAGTGTCACACATCAAATTGTTCCCATTAAGAAAGATGAATGACCATATGGAACAAGGCATGAAGAAGCAATCTCGAATCATTGATAATTGCTATTGTATGCAAGTTTATAGGAGGTAGAAACAACCTACCACAGAAAAATATCCTCGTTTACTTATTTAGGGTGTATTTGAGCTACATTATTTTGAAAGAATGTATTTTGAAATAGTAAATTGATGGAGAATGTGTAATTAAAAAAAAATTATTGATGTGATGAAAAATATTATTTTATTGAAGAATGTGTGGTTGAAAATGAGTAGAAGAATGATAATGAAAAATATAATATAGCTCAAACAGGGGCTTAATATTTATTTTTTAAATTTGAGATACATTAAAATAGAATATAAAAAAATAATAGTCGAGGCAGGTTTGGGGTTGGGGTAGTGACCATGTGCCGCCATGATTCCTCAAGGGAACGGGACCATTTGGGATGGGGGCGAGTAATTTTCTCACCCTTAAATTTAGACCTTTTTTTTATTTTTTTCTCTTTTCTTTTTAATCATACGTTTTTTAATAAAATAATATTAAACACAATTCAAAAAAATTTCTTCAATTTTAATCACACATTTTCCGTGAATCTATTCTTTCAAAATTCATTATACGTACAAAAAAAAAGAAGGGCTCTAACGGGCCCTTAATAGAGATTTCAACAGTTCGTTGAGAATCAATTGTGGTATTTGGATTCACGCAGAGTCCATCGTAGCGTCCCATTCCTTCTGTTCTCTCAGCTAAACGCAGACAACATATACATACAGCTTTTCCTCTTCTTCATTTTTATCCTCACGACCTTAATCGATCGCAGAAAATGTCGTATGACTATCTCTTCAAGTACATAATCATCGGAGACACTGGTAATTCTCCTTTCAGTTCTTTCTTTCGTTTTTAATAAAAAAACCCTAGGTGTTAATCGATACAGAGTAGTTAGACAGGTATATGATGCTTGATTTTTGGTGTAGGTGTGGGGAAATCTTGTCTTCTGTTACAGTTCACGGATAAGAGGTTCCAGCCGGTGCATGATCTCACAATCGGGGTGGAATTCGGGGCTCGTATGGTCACCATCGACGGCAGGCCCCTTAAGCTTCAGATTTGGGACACTGTAACTTCTCTCTTGTTTTTATCGTTTAATTTTTCCTTTCTTGTTATCCTTAGTCGTTCGTTATTATTTATAGTTGGTTACATTTATATGTCCATTTATCTGGGTTGTTTTATATTTTTTCTTTCAACTTTAGAATTTTTGGCATTTAATTATGACCCGTGCAAAATTTAATTATATGCTTCTCCTGGCTCGATTGACCTCCAAGTGGAAGCACCCTAGTTTTTTGGATGTTGAAATAGATTATTCCGTTTCTGTACTTTATGCTCGAAGAGGATCCTTTTGCCTGGATGTTAAGAATTAGCTTGATTCAATTTTGTATGTTTGGAGATGAGTTTTTTCGGTAACTGAGACTACAGTCCATCCCCAGACTCTCGTAGGTTTTGAGATGTTATGCTGTATGCCATGACAACCGCAACAAAATCCCTTTGAATTTGTCTTGCTTTTTTCCCAGGGAAGGGGGAAGGGTTACAGAAATAAAGGATAGGTTGATATTGACAATCATTTGGTTGATTTTAACTCCACATTAATTCATTGTCCAAAAAGAATTAGTAGGCCTTCAATGAAATTGTCATGATATATTTTTGCCGTGCATCACAGAGTTGGGGAATGATTCTCTCCACGGTCATGCTAAAGTTGATCTGCTTTCCTTTTTGCTGAAACCTGCATCTTCCCTGAAGTTAAGCACCTAATGTACATTTTTATTCTACAACTGATCTTTGATGGGAATTTGGACATTTGTTGGTGCACAGAGCATGTTATTGAAGGTCTCTACTATTATGTTTCATTAGCATTTTTTGTTGATTAGGAGGAGATATGTTTGTTCTGCTTTCTTATTACCATTGATTAGGAGTAGTAGTAATAAAGACTGTAAATGAGTGGAATAGTTTATCTTGGATTATGGAAAGAAATTAAATTTTTGAGTTATACTTTGCAAATGCCTTAACGAATGCATCACTGAGAAGTAAACTGAAGCAGTTGGTTTCTGCTATGATGGATGAGATCGAATCTTTGTAGAAGTGGAAGACACTGATATTGAGCGGTTTAATTCTTGGAGTCAAATATAAACACATCATCTTGAAGATTGATCTAAGTCTGATGTTGTACAGCTGTGTTCGAGGGAATCAGTTTTGATGCTTGGTTCTCTGGTTATGAACTAGCTCTTCAGTTCTCGACTTTCTTGTTGGTCTCTTTTAATTCAATTGATGATTAAAATTTAGTGTAGATGAAATTGATTTTTTTCAGACTGCATATACAATTGGACGTTGAGGCTTTATTCTCCTACTTTTAACAAACTTAAGATTCCATCTAGATGCACATTTCTCTTGTATTTAGGTTTCAACATACCCATTTTCTATATTTATATCTGCTCTTTTTTTTTTTTCTTTTCTTTTTTTAATATGGGAATGATCAGTCAAGTCCTTTTACTGCCTGCAAAATATCTGTGCATTTATTATTTTTAATTTTCTTTCTTCTGAACTTTTTGGAAACTTCACGCTTTCTCTACTAAAAATGAACTTCTAGTTGGGGAAGGCATTAGGGACACATTTAAAAAATATTGACTGTAAATAAGATGCTGATTTCTTGTGTTCTGCAAACCTCGCTTCTTATCCTATTTATTCAAAATTTAACTTATTTTTCTCATTCGATTATAGCTTTCAGTTGTCTGAATTTAGTTTAGTTTATTATATACTCTCTTCACAACACAAGTCAACCAAGTTCTCTTTTATCTTTCAGGCTGGCCAAGAATCTTTCAGATCCATCACTAGATCATATTACAGAGGAGCAGCTGGTGCACTACTTGTTTATGACATAACCAGGTAGGTTAGTGTATGTTCTGTTCTTTCCCCTTTTCATGCTTAGAATGAACTCCTGAATGATGTTCAGTTGAATGATCTTTTGTAGTACTCTGGCTGCTTTCATTTTTCTGACAAATAAGATTCCGTACACCTTTAGGAAACATTACACACAACTCATACCTATAATGCAAAAGCTATGGCTGACTGTGATGCACTGAGCTTATGTTCAGTCTTGGTGTTCACTCCTGCGTGATTGAAAGGATTTGGTCAGTGGTTACATAGTTAATAATATTGGTTGAGCAATCATATTTATTTAATAAATTCATTTTCTTTTTAACAGAAAGAGATCATATGGACATCATGGACTTTTTTGGTTTTTTACAAGTCCAATGGACAGCATCTTGTCATACAATGTGCGATTTTTTTGCTAGTCAGGTGTACTCTGGATTGAATTTCAGTAGAACAGAAATAGGAATATTTCATGACATTTGCTCATCTTCTTATGTCAAAACTCTGATTTTCCTGTGTTTTAATAGTCTCCGGGCCAGACAATTCTTTTGTCTTTCATCTTAGACCCAAGTTCTTATACAATGTGAATTCTCTTTTTCTTTACGCTGGGAAGATGTTATATTGTCTAGGAGAGAGACATTTAATCATCTGACAAGCTGGCTGGAAGATGCTCAGCAGCATGCAAACCCAAACATGACGATCATGCTTGTAGGAAACAAAAGTGATCTTGCTCACCGAAGAGCTGTAAGCAAAGAGGAGGGGGAACAGTTTGCCAAAGAAAATGGACTGCTATTCTTGGAAGCATCTGCTAGAACAGCCCAAAATGTCGAGGAGGTGCCATATTTGAACCAAAATCTAATGAAATCTTTCTTCTTCATGTAACTTCTACATTTTAGAAGCCTTTCTATCCACCCTGAATCTCTATTTCATCTTATATGTATTTTTCATGTACTCTTTTGCAGGCATTTACTAAAACTGCGGCAAAGATACTTCAGAAGATCCAGGAAGGCGTATTTGATGTATCCAACGAGGTAAGGTTAATGTCGTTCTTAGAAAATAAACTGGACAACCTCTGTTACTACACAGTTCATCTGACCCTGTTATCCGAAAAATGAATATTTCCGTCCTTGTTTGTAATGGCTTTTCACATTACTTGACCTACAGAGCATCTTCTCTTTATTCAACTAACAAGTAGGTAAACATTGGTGGTTTGGTAATTAATCTGATTAACTCAGCCACGTAAAAGAATGGCATGGCTTCAATATAAGCTCGTAAGCCAATATAAGATCATGAGATAAGCTATGATGAATTAGCATTTCCTGTGCATGTGAAACCTTTCTGGTATCTTCATTGTTTGTGCAACTGTGTTGGGGTCGTGGGGATTAATGATTATCGACGTCTTCCTTTGAAATTGAAGATTCTTCTGTTATTTTGTTGTGGAAGAACTCTTCCCATTTATGCTATAGTTTTGGTTGGGATTGCAGTCATCTGGCATTAAGGTTGGCTATGGACGGCCCCAAGGTCAACCTGGGGCAAGAGATGGAGCAGTTGCACAAAGAGGCGGATGTTGCAGCTAAAATGTAGATGTATCAATGTATAAGATTGTGTATCTTGTCCATTATGCTTGTTGGATTTGATGAATGTAGTATCTTTCGCCAAACCTTTAAAATAAATGTGAAAGAATTGTATAGTGCAAGTTGCAGTTGAAGTAAACCGACCGATATACAATCTACCAAGTTTATGGGCTGCTAGCATTTATTTGCAAGTTCTTCGAGATTGATCAGTAGTGGTTGTTCAACATAGGACGTATGATAAAGCTCTTCTATTTATCGCCGCACAAACTCAAAAGTTTGTTGCATGTTCTTCATGTTGGCTTTGATCATTGACCCTGTTAATATGTGTTTAACCAAGGACGTTTAGCTGTTGACTCAAAATCCAATTTTTTCAGATTAAAACCTATTTTAGAGACAGATATTGGTATATAAAGGTCATGTAATGATGTTCTATACAATTTGCCGCAAGTATAATGCTATTCAACATTAGTGGTGAACATGGGATTTACATCATTTAATAATGTTGTAATGTATTTTTATTTGTTATTTGTTGAATAATGTAACAATGAATCTAGGATATGTGCTCATCACTAAGATGAATAGCATTAATCTTGCTGTAATGTCGTATAAGCATTAGATTGGATTTTGTTTGGTGCATCAATTTTAAGAGGAAGTAGCCACAAAAGAGTGGCATTTTGAATTCAACATGAAATTGAGCAAATTGAAATAAAACCCGAAACAAAATAAAATATCAAATTACAAAACTTTTCGGGTATTATGGTCATTCCAATGTTTAGAAACAATGAAATAATTAAAATGTACAAAAGGGGAGCCCATACATTATAAAACATAAGCAACCAAAGGTACTGCATTTAAAAAACAAACAAAAAAACTAGCAAACAGAACACTTAGTAGAGCTTTATTCGGGTTTGGATCGGACTCCGGCACGCTGGACAAAGCTTGAGGTCTTGCCCGCAATCACAGCATGTCTGACAAAAGAAAAAAAAAATGTAAAACGCGAATCTCACCATCAATATATTTTCTCAAATATAATGTGATGACACACCACACAGATTTACCTGATGCCCACAACCAAATGCCATGTCCTTCGGTTTACTAAGGCAAATCGGACAAATCTGCACAGGAAAACAGGTAATAGGTTGAGACGGTGTTTGAAATGGGAAGACCCGGTATGTTGTAGGTAAAGAAGCGTGATTCCTTGCTTTTTTAAATAAATAGAAGTGTGTACACGTATAGATGTGAGTAGGTACCTGATTGTCATACATAATGCTCGGAGCAGACGGAGCTGCTGACGGAGCTGCTTCAGCAGCGCTATTTTGGTTGTAATATGAACTCGGGCTTTGCTGGAAACTAGGTGCGTGTGAGGAATTTAAACTGCGGTCTGAGGCTGAACTGTAAACGGGAGGTGGAAGAGCAAACCTCTCGGGTGCATTTCCTTTCCGTCCACTAAACAAATGAATAGCAAATGAAATAAGAATTCACCCACACCCACATATTCCCATGCGCTGTACGCATAAAGAATAAAAAGAGAAGGAAATATTATATTACCCCAACAAATTAAGCTCCACTGATGCTTTATATTGAGATGGAATTTCCATCAATGCGGCAAGAGCAAATTCAGTCTCTTTTCGAGACTGCGGTGCATCTTTAGACATAATTTCTGTAAAATTGACAAACTGAAAAACGAAAGAATTCCGATAGAGTCAAGCATGCCACATGTATCTAATAAATTCACCTGCTTGTTTGAAAAAATAATATAAATGAATTACTAAACTGACCTGGAAGTTATCGAAGTCCCGAGCAGGGATGTTATCATCAAATTCCTTCATTGTGTCCCAGGGGCCATCTCCAACCCCAACCAAAATAATTGACAAAGGAAACTTGCTGTTGTAACAACAAACATCAAGACTGTGCTACACTTATGAAACATAATAACAAAGGGATAACCACAAGATGTACCTTGCTTCAACAATTGCTTGTACAGTTTTCTGCTCCTGTGGACTTAGCTGACCAGGTTCAGTATCAACACTTCTGGTTACCTATGGAGATGAACAAAGTTGATGAAACGGAGTAGAATTGACACAAAAACACAAAGTCTACCTTGCATGAAAGCTATCTATCTAAGCATTACAATAAGTTCATTCATAAAAGTTTGAACACCAAAAATTTTGCAAACAAGTTGACATTATGTATCATAAAGTTAGAACCATGTTCATATGTATTACTATTTACTTCCAAACAATCATATGTCTAGTGAAGAAAGTACACACAAATTGGAATAGAATGAGAGGATATTATTGAAATCGCGATACGGGCAAGAGCATTATTTTGCATGGAGTCGGGAAACATAATTTTATAATTAGTTGTCTATTCGACAATGAGATATAACATTGAAATGATTGAATAAAAAATATATAGCCAGTAAAGCCAATGCCTATATGTTTAGCATCTTACAATTAAACAACTTGAGCAGATTAGAGTGACCTGAAGAATGCTAAAAAGAATTTGTAGTTGACAACTTAAAGCTTTTAGACAAGATGCATCAACAGGGCTTTCCTCTTCATTCCCCAAAACCCGAAAAATCTTAAGAAAAAATACCTGTCCATCCGCAATAATCAGTAAAACATGGTATTGCCCTCCACTCTGCTCGACAATAGACATGGCCATTTCAATAATAGGAGCGAACGATGTTGGACCTGCAGCAAAGAGAATGAACCTTAGCTATAAATCGAATTAGCATTAAAAAACTAACCTAAACTCATAGGCTTGGTATCAAACCTGCCAGTTTTAGATGAGGAACAATTTCTCTGTAACAACTTAACACTTCTTCAAATTTATTGCAAAATCTATCAGGGTAGAAACTAAAAACATCTTGATCATGGGTTGATGCTGCCAAAATTTAAACAAAGAAAAGCAGGTTACAATTTTTATGATTTAAAATGCTAAGTTAAAAAACTTGAGAAACAAGAACACAATTTTATCATAAAATACCATCTCCAAATCCAAAACAGGGGATCAAATTATCCTCGTCAAAAGCCGCCAAGGTTTTCCCAATAATTGATATAGCTTGCTCGTAGGGATTCCAACCACTTCCAATATGATGTAGGCTTCGACCATTATACGATAACTTACCTAAACATGGATCCAAGTTCAGTTTATGGAACCTCAATTTATAAAGCATAATTAATCTGTCTAAAACAAAAAAAGGTGCTTAACCTGTCCATTCATTGCTCTTAGTGAAATCAATACCAATAATTAGGTTGGAAGAATCAAGGCCAGCGTGTCTAAGAGCTTCAGTCACCTATAGTAAACAGTGTTAACATTTCAAGCTTTTGAGAAAGCTTAAATGCTAAATAGACTCGAGAAAAAAACCATAAATGGAATTTTTTTAAAAATAAAAAATTACACAATGATGCAGTAAAAGAAGAAGCGCCTATGCACCAAAGCATTCAAGAACTTTATATGTAGTTCAGTAATTCTACAAAATACACGTGATAAATAGTTTCAATTGCCTTGTGTACTGAACATATTTTTCCTTATCTTGTATGACATTATGCAACATCCAGAAGAGATTGAATTCTGTTTGGGCATGCCAAGAAAATTGAATTCCAATTACAGGACAAGATAGAAAAAGAATTTCACTTACTAATTGCACAAGCTAAGACATTCACTAGATAAAATCACATAAAATTGTACACCGGATTTTCACAAATAGATGCCAATGAGTATATTACATACCTCCGACAGAGAATTATACTTGTCGGCAATCCTTGAATACCTCCTGTCGAACTTCTTTTGCGGTGGCAGTTGAGATGGAGCCCCATCAGTTTGAGGAGGAGCCCCATAAGTTTGAGGAGGAGCCCCATTAGTTTGAGAAGGAGCATAATTCTGATTTGGTGGCGGATATCCTGCTGGATAAGGATGCTGCACGGGATAATTCTGAGCATATTGTGAATATGATGACTGAGGAGGATTTCCGTGCTGCCATGGAGATGAAGAACTAGACTGAAATGATGAAGATGGCCTCCCATTCTTCTCATTACTAGGACTTGAACTATTGATCCCCATCAAATCAAATTATCTGCAAAATTCTTTTGGTAGGCCAACCCCTTTTCCTCTACAACACAGAGATTTAAAGAAACCTGTCGAAAACAATATCCCCAATTCAAACAGAAAACCCTAATTACTAGTCCTGACAAGAGAAGAATTTGGATAAATCGTTCAAATCAATTACCGAAAAATTCAATGAAACGGTAATTTTATGATCAAGATAAAACTCCTCCAAAGTTCTTATTAAGATGTGGAACATATATCTTATATGTCATATATATTTCCATGCATTCATTCAATGAAATATTCATTTCTCGGTTAAAGAACTCGTAAAAGTTATGCCGACTCTACAGGAGCAACAACTACATTTTCCAGAATATACTATATTCCAAAATGTAAACTGACGTGTGGATATAGATTTCCGAACACGTCAAATTTAAAATATCTATATATATATAGAAAAGATAAAGGCAAGAAAAGTAAACTGAATCATATCTTAGCCAATAAGCAAAAACCAAGGCATCCAGTCAAATCAAATCACCTCTGCTTTCCACTGCCTACGAAACCCCAGAAATTACTGGCTAGTTTTAGAATCAATTTCAATTGATGCTGTTGCAGCAATTTTTTCTCTAGTGGTGGTTGAATCAGAGGATCAGAATCTTATGAAAAACAGAACTGATCGATGAAAAGGCCAAAAGGAGTTAAGCTTTCTTAATTACTTTTTAAGGCTTTTCGTTCAGATCATTAATTAGTATTTAATAATTATTGAGTTTGTTGGACAAACGGGTTCGGAGCATGAGCCCTTAGTCCGATCTGTTTTCTAAGTCCGACAGCACCCAGAGGGCACGTGTTGGAAACGTGGAATCTGGATCCAAATAATGAATTGTAGTTCAAATAATATGGGATAGAATCGTAGATGAATCAATTGGGTTGGTCTTGTAAGTTTTATATGGGTTGATTCACCCCCACTTTACTTGTACCATTGAACTTTTGTTTACTTCACCAAACATTAAATTCACATTAATCGACCATCTATTTTTTGACAAAAAGTCCTATATTAGCGACTAAAAGATTGTAACAAACCAATCTGATGGGACGGAGAAAGATAAGTATCGAGAAGCTACCAAAAAAATAAGTTAACTTTATCTACGTTAAGAAAGAATGAGCCAATTGCAATTGACGTTCTCAATGGTGTTCTTCATCATTTACTCCATATTCTTAATTTTTGTAATAATAGTATTTAGAAATATTGGATAAAGATACGAATATAAATGATTTTCAAAAAATAATATTAGATTTCCCATTTTTCTATTCATTTTTTTTCTCTGTACAATATCATCCGTAGACTTTGAATCTTCTTTGTAATAGTTTGCTTGTATCCGACCTTATCAATACACAGCCTGTAAAGTTATGTTGTTCTTTGATCTAAATAGGATTCTTTTCAAAATTTATTATGAATGAAATATGTCTCTAATGTTAGGTACTCATTGGTTGACAGAAATTATGTTTTGGGGTTTCTGTTTCATATTTTCTGCACTTTACGTATTGAATGTCCAGAACAGATATGAATCTGGAGAAAGGGAGTGGACGGCCACAAAGGCTTACTGCAGCACCTCCTCGGTTGGAAGAAATCCCCAAGAACTTCAAAAAGACGCTGAGAGTTTTAGAATGTCCCAAGTCATTGCTAGGAGAGCTGAATCGAAAACATTTCTTTCGACAATATTCAGTCGAACTATTTCCGCCAGTCCTACATTTTGTCTAAGAGAAGCAAGGAGGTCAATCTCTTTCAACATATAGTTGGTGTTGTGATTATTGTTCAAAATTAATAAATTCAGAATTGGAATGAAAAAATTGAAATTGGTAATCAGAACTTTGATCTATGCGACCGCTTTGATTAAAGGGTATGCGGTCACATACACCTGTGTAGGGATTCCAACCCCAGCATTTGTTTCTTCTATGCGACCTCAAGGAACTGTTCTATGCGGTCGCATAGAAAGAAAAAAGAGCCATTGGACATAATTTATTTGAATATTTTGGTGGTTTTTGATGAAAAGTTGCAAAATTTTCACTGATTTTTGGCGTCATTTCGTGTGTTGGTTGAGACTTACATATAGATGTCTCATAATCAACACAAAAAGGGAATTGGAACATTATTGAAACCAATATTGAGATAAAATCCTCATTCCAAATCAAAGAATTTAGATTCTTCTTTCATATTCAAAATCCCTTTTGTGTTCTTAAAGTTTTGGTAGAAAACACAAGTGCTTGTGTTTTTCTATTACAAGGCTTGATAAATCCTACAAACAATTTGTCGGGAAATCCCTTAATCACCAAATTCATCGAGATTGGGCAAATATCGTTTTAGGACAGCGATATCGTATTCGAGTCTTATTGATTCTTCTTTGAAATTGTTGATCACTTGTTCGAAGTTCTTCATCACTTGTTTTCTGTTTTTTCTCCAACTCATTTACGTGGAAGTGATTGCATTATTTGATTTCTTCTACAACCCCTGTGTGGAAGAGTGATGATTTTCCCAACAGTTGGACTCTCACGTCGATCCAAATGCTAAATGCTGTAGTTGTTTGTGGAGAGATCAAGTCTCCGCTTCAAAATATCAATGATTTTGGTTGATACTTTTGTGCTGCTGCTGGATGCAATGTGGAAATGGTGTCATGCTTACCTTTGGAGCTTAAAGGATTCAAATTTCTTTTATTTTGAAGATGAACGAATCACACTGCTTGACAAGGATTGCTTATTTTATTTATTTAGTTCATGGATAGTACTTGTACTTGTTTGATGTTTAGCCACTTGCGTATATGAGGTTACATCAAGGTGCTAGGGGCGGGCAAGGGTTGATACAGAAAATTATGCAATTTTTTATGAGATTCCATGGTCACAAGACTCACAACATTGTGTAAAATTTTCAAATAGTACACCATGAATGCTTAATCTTTCGAATCTTGACCCTTTGAAAATCACCGCCCTGTGAATAAGAAAAAGCACAAAGACAAATTTCATTTTCTTTATTTTTGCGAATATGTAGGAGCTGTTTCTTTCATTTTAGTTACAAATGTAGTAGTTGATCTACAATACTCGATATCTTTTGCAGGTGTGATTCATTTTCAACTTACCCGCGTACCTATGACCTACTTCATGCATGGTCAATCTTCTCAAAGATTGAGGCAATTGGTTGTAGCTCGGAGGATTTGTTGATTGAAATGGACCGAATGCTAAGGCCTGAAGGGTTTTTCGTCATAAGAGACAGCCACAGGCGCCCTTCTGTCATAAACCATGTTAAGGAAATTCTTGGCTGCCTTAAAGCGGAATGGATAGATATCGGAGGTGGAACCCAGTGCTGATGGTCTTTCCTCGAGCGAAGAAAGAGTTTTGATTGCGAGAAAGAAATTGTGGTAGGATAATACAGAGTTGTGAGTCTGCTTACTCGAAAGGTATATAATTCTCTTTTCAGTAATTAATTTTATAATGGAAAATGATCTTTCTTTCACAACTCTTTCTGCCACACCGGAAAAAACCTCATGCAGATCTAAGCTCTCGTAAGTGCCTTCCCTTCCCTTCTTCCTGTTGCAGTAACCTTAGCTATTTCCTCCGGTGCCCCAAATACCCGCACATAACCATGACCGTGTCTATCATCTAATAACTGCTCTCGATACTTCTAGCCTCTAGTCTAGGTAAGTCTTATCATTGACATTAACCTAAAAATTGGACTTGATTGATAGAGCATGCTGTGATGTAGTAATTGATATGATGTTCATGTATGTTTGAGTTCGAAATTTTAGCAGGTCTTTCCTGTCTAGGCTACAATTTGTCCGTCTTTACCATATATCTAGATGCGCATGGCGACTAATACGAATTAGTCGTCACGAATACTCTTATGGTCTTTTTTGGTTTGGTAACAATGTCATAAATTTCTGCAGAAGCGCGGCCATGTTATAAAGTTGCATATTCACTATCTTGGATCTGATGAAGCAAACGGGAGCCTTCCTTTTGTTCATAATATCTGCGCTTTCTTGGCTATATACTTAAAGAAATGAATATTTTAGCATGAAATGCTACTCAGATGTTTATCATGGACCGAAGCCCCCCAATGTCATTGCTTAGTATATTGTAAATTGTATATCACACAATTTTGGCAACTGTAATCATTTCTGTGTTTTGATGTGCAATTCCTTCATTTCTACCATGAACGATATAACTTTTTACATTTCTGAAAATAGCTATTCCAATCTTCTTGTTGAACATCATTGATTTGATTAGAAAAGTAATAAGATACTGGTTTGTGGCATATTCATATTTGTGTTATAGCCTAACCTTTTTGTGCTAATGTTAAAGACAAGTTGTGAGCCTTTGTTCATTGTTCTAATAGCTATTTTTAGTAATTCTTAAGTCGACCAGATTTGGAGCTAGTACTAGCCTATGTGGTAGTGGACTCCGCTACCTCATCATCTAATGCATTAATATACATCCCAACTCCGCTGGATGATGAGGTAATGAGAATCCACTGTCACACAAACTGATACTATCACCACTAGTGCTAGATAGCATTATAAGTACGGAAAAAGTTGTCGAGACAGTAACAACACAAAAAATAAAATTGCAAAGGTCAGACAATGAGAGTTCTTCATTGATAACTAAAGTACTCCAAGAAACAATGTCACATTGATCAAGAAAATGTGCATAAACATGCGAACACAATAAGGGAGGAAAAAAAGGTAACTTCAAGACATCTTATAAATATCAAGCATATATATATAGTTGAGTGCTAAAAAGTCTCTTTTGTTGCTGATGAGTTCGCTCATGTTTACCCTTTGTTTGGAAGTTAGGAATTGTGCATCGGAGCAGACTAAATGTTATAGAAAGACATGATTTGCAAATTACTACTGATGACCATTTATCAGGCAACATCTATCTTCTTTTTCTTCTTCCTCGAGGCAAAATTACTGGGTCCAATTTCCAGGGACATCCGCTTTGTTCTGCAAGGAAAAGAAACAATGAAATGTGTGCCATGAACAAGGGCGGACGCCTTAGTTATTTGTGTGTTAAGGTAGAGAGAGAATGAAATTCAATGACATATTGGCAATCTCTTTACATCCTCTATTCATCTCCTGATCTCCCTAACAAGATCTGCACCCCCCGACATTCACCTTGAGAGCTGCTCTTTTATATTCCTGCTATCACCTATGCTAAATAAGTGTATAAAAAGAGTGAAAATGCAGTCAGATAAGAGAACATACCGTTTGGAGAGTTCCCTGGCATTGGTCTTACCTTCTTCAGCTCCTTTATCTGTTGGAGAAAACATCATCGCATTTGCAAGGAAGAGGAAGAAATATTTATTTACTAAATATTAAGGCCAAAGATTTCAGTATATAAGAAATTTCAAAAGCCAGAAAATAATGATATGAATACTTCTTTAATTTGCTTCAGAATCAAGTTGGTCGAGGAATTTATAAGGGAATTTTACAGAAAGATAGGTAGATGATTCCAATCTGATGCATCGGCTATCTTATTAATTTAAGCACCTAGAGCTCCGCAACTATCAGATGAAACAGGAAAACCTAATTCATAAAGCACTTAACTTGAAGGTCGCGAAAATACATAAGCAGCAGTAAGATGCAAGGATACATGTTCACATAAAAATTGCTACTTTACCACTGAAATAAGAAATAATTTAGTCCAAAGAAGTCGAACAATCAAGAAAAAGGGAATAATTTCTTGTCATTGCATCAGTTGTATTTGTAATATATTCGGAAAAGTAAGAAGCAAAAACATGTCCTGTTCTGATGAGTTATTCAGCCTGTATCATCACCAAACTTCAGTAGTATATTTTCCTTCCCCCCCCCCCCCCCACCCACCCAA
>CAIGRN010130527.1:0-13480 GCA_903798345.1 Fraxinus anomala
TTCAAAACTCAAAACAGAAAACTGAAACACGAAGAGAACGGCCCCTTATTTTCTTCAGTGCTATTTCCGTCGTTTGATTTTTTTGCCTTTTTAATGTATTGGGCTTTGTACCTTATATGGTCTTAACGCAGACACATATAGCCCAATCCACCAATTTCTTTGTATCCAACTTTTCAGTGGTTTTTGCGTGGAAGAAGAAGAAATGGCGACGACGTGGGGTGCATTCTGGGGGACACGAGTAATGGAGATAGTGAAGAAGCACGACTCAGGAGGCCTTGTTTGGAAGAGAATTAAACTCACTTCCACTCGCAAAGCCAACGCCAAGAAGCGGCTACGTCGCGTTTGGCAGGTACCCGTATATATTCACTTTACTCTCTTAATTTTAGGTTTTTATATTTTAAATACTCCAAGTTCTTGTACTTTTAGTGATTTGTAATTGGGTTTCGATTAGTATTGGCATCTGCTAAACAAAAACGTAGGCTTCTATGTGTTTTGTGTGATTGCTATAGCGCCCATCAATTGTTCGACGTGGGTCTTTAACTAGTAGTTCATTGACACACTAATGATTGTTTCGATTTTGATGAGTTTAATTCTGTGAAGGCATAAATCTCACAGCTAATTACCGGAATATAGACAAACATGCATTGGCTTGGACTAAGGTTCACTTTTAAAATGGAACCTCATGTTTATTGAGACTTGCATACGAATTTCAAGATTGATATGCTCAATCAAGTCACTATTTTGCAAGGGCATTTGAAAGGGATAAATCTCACATAAACTAATTACCAGAATGTAGATCAAACATATAAGGATTTAAACAACTCTTAAAAAGACTGACCTTTTAAATGGAACCCGAGTCTTAATAAATTCAGACTAAGGATTTGTATCACATCATTTTGATTTGGTTTCCACTCATGTCTTCTTTCTTTTTGTTTTCTAGATTTTTGGATACATTTTTCGAAATTCGAATGTTAAGTCGTGAAAAGATAAAATTTTAAAGTAGTTTGTGAGTAAAGTGGGATACTTCACTGAATTTCTTATGATTTTGGGTTGTAATGCCACTGGCATAACTGAATGGCTTCATGATACTTCTTGAATCCAGATTTCCTTGTGTTAAAGGAATGAAATATAAAAAAGGGGTTCAATTATGAGATAATGGATGCTCGATTTTAAATATATCACGAGTTGTTACTATGTCAACTCAATTCAAACTGCATGATCAGCATTCTTTCTCCATATAATTGACTTTGCTAGCAAGCATTTACCATGATATAGACTGCACTAAATGAGCTAAGCCTTTCTCATGACACCCCCATAAGAAGCATTGCTTTGACACTGAAAATGTCAGATACTTTGGAATGTTTACTCAAGTCATCTCTGATCATGTTGCCTGCTACCTCCGTAAGCATAGGAAAAGTCAACTTTGTAATCGTGTTCGTTCTTTATACATATAGTTCTTGTTTGGGAGAAATTATAAATGGATAAATGAGCGGTGAATAAGTTAATAGTTGTAGATCCCATGAAATGTGTAATTAAAATTAAAGTTTTACTTTAACCTTTAAATTATAATATAATTATGATTTAAACCAACAAGCACATGATAGTGAATGTTGCCAGTGTTAAATTTTGATAAAAGATAAAAGACACATTTTTTATAGAAACTCAAATTGAAAAACACTTCACTGATAATGAAAAACGAACTTACAATTTAAATAAAAAATAATCTAGCCAAATCAACATGTGCAGATTTTTAGGAAACTAAAATCAAACGTGGTGAACATCTATCTTGACTTGGTCTCTTTATTTAATAAAAATAAAATTTAATAAGCCAAGAAAATTATTTGGAATATAGAATCCAAACTAAGGATCGTGATCGTGGACGAGAAACCAAAATATTGGTCATGATCGTGGACGATCTGACCATTTTTCCATTTTTGGACCATAAATGTACTTAATCTGGAGTAAATGCTGATCCACCAGTTTTCTGATTTTCTCATGTGTTCATTCCTGTGATTTAGTACATTGAACATAGAAGTATTACTGGACCTTGTCTTGAATCTTGCTTGTAGACTGTAGAAAATATTAATAGAGGCCATGATTTTCCAAGGACATATATGTACAATGTAAAACCACTTCCAGTTGTGGTGATTGGATTTGAGAGTTCAGTCTATGTGAAATCACTCTAGCTCATGCTTGGGTGGATTCAAAAAATTGGAAGATAAGAGTTTGGCTTGAAATCAAATGAGTCATATTTCGAGCTTGAATTTCCTCTTTAATAACCCACTCAACCAGAATTTAGTCAAACCCAACAAGCCAGGGTCCAAAATTTCACTGAAAAATGTCAAAAAAAAATAAAATTTTATATTAGGAAAATACATGGAATGTTTACAATGAATTCGTCTTTGCTGTATTTTATATACTTTATATATTATTTACTGTTTGAATGAATGGAAATATTTTCCTTACAGAATGAGGCTGTTTTGAGGGCATGTTCTGAGCCACCTCCCTCAGAATTCACACGGACTGAAGTAAGGGAAATTCATGTCAAGCAGAACACGACTACAAGTATCCAAGATCAGCTGAAATGAATCTAAACAAGCAATGGATACAACAACTTCATCTAGCTTTTTATTGCCATCCTCAAACTTCAACTGCATTGTTAGACTCTGTCTAGAATTCATGACTTTCTGTCATGCTGGTCTTTACTTTTGTAGAATCAATTCAAGCGTCCATCAATTTGTAGCATTTGTGTCATGTTAGCTTTCAGCTAGGTCTGATAGGGAAATTCAAATTCGTCCAAGTAGTTGATCTTTAGGACCTATGATTTATGAAGTGTCTCTCTTTTTCAAAAGCATTCAAGCATGGTAGATGAAATTCAAATATGCAGCTACCATAGTATTCCATTATGCACCATTTTCAAACCTAATAATTCTGTTCATTTTGACTGGAGTTTTCAAATCTAGTAGTGTTATAAAACAGACAAGATACCAAAATCGCTTTGATACCACTTGTTGTGTTAATTAAACTCAGAATCTCTGATACCAATTGTTGAGAATTCAAGGATCACGTATTGTTTGATACCACTTGATATGAAATCAAAGATGTTGAAGTTATATGGCACAATAATGAAGTATTTGGTCACAAGTAAAAGAATAAAAGAAAAAAAATATATGGCAGACGAATTAGGTGATTCTATTGACTCGTGAATAATAATGAAGAAATATTACAATTGATCTTAAAATTCTAATAATCACTATTCTCACATTATGAAATTATATAGAACAACATAATATTTATAGGAAACATGTAGGGAATGTTCAAACCATCATAGTAGAGTTGTTGATGAAGTAGGATACCAAAAAATCGAGTTCAAAATAAATTTCAATCTCCATTGGACTTCCAAAATAGAACTTCAACTTGACATATGACTCCAATAGCATTCCAAATTGAATTTTTCTTGACATGCACTTCAATTACTTTAACAAGGAACACTCAAATTCTAACAATCTTCTAACAATCTCTACCTTGACACAAATTTCACTGCAACGAACAAATCTCCAAAATATTCTCCGCTTGGAGAAGAAAATCTGTCTACAAGGATTAAATCGACTCTTCAACAACAACAAAAACTAATTTCTCCAACCAACACAAAATAATCCATTACTTTCAGTGAATCCAAACACTACTCTGCAAAATTACCTCAGATTCCCAAAAAATTGTAATGATTTAAAAATTTACCAAATTGGACTAGAACACACCCTAAAACAGAATCAAACTCAAATACTTTTAAAGAATGCCCATTGTTAGATTGTACACCTTCTACTACGTTGAAAGCATAATCAACAAAATCAGCATTCACATACATTTTTCCACTGGGTCTGTCCCTAGCAATTGAATACAATGGCACTGTAGGGGATGGTGGTAGATGCGCATTATCCATATCTCCTAAACTCCACTGAGCAATATTATTCAAATCTGACCATTTTACGAGCTCTTAAAGGTATTGTATCAAAATGAATGTCCACCACGGTACTGAACATGTGCTGATTGACTCTTCTAGATTCTGCAAAAGAATAAAAGAAAACAAAAAAATATGGTAGATGAATTAGAAGATTTTATTAACTCATTGATCCTAAAATTCTAGTAATTACTATTCTCACATTATGAAATTATATAGAAGGTCCTAATATTTATAGGGAACATATATGGGATATTCAAACCTTCCTAGTAGAGCTGTTGCTAAAATAGGATACCGAAAAATCGAGTTCAAAACAAATTTCAACTCTCAATGGACTTCTAGAGTATAACTTCAACTTAACATAGAATTTCAATAACATTTCAAACTTAATTTTTCTTGACGTCCACTTCAATTAGAATTCTTCAATTACTTTAACAAGGAATTCGGATCACACCCAAATTCTAACAAGTATGTTTCCTAGAAGGAATCTTTCCTCGTACCTTCGCTATCAGAGTCATAGGAAGGATGATACTGAATCTTCTGATTGAATTATGTGGTCAATTTTGGAAAAAAAGAAGGTTGAACTACTGAAAGCACAAATTCCGTGTAGTCCCTTCCAACTTTAGAAGACCTATGTTAGCATTGAAAATTTTAGGGGAGAAATTTTTAGAATATCAAGCACGAAGTTGAAGATTTTAACAAGATAATCTAGTTCTAAGTGCTGAGACATTATATTATTCTTGTGCTGAAGCTGAAAATGCTAAATGACTTAAATTCTAGATGGTCATATGAATCCCATGATTTTTGTGATAATTCTTTTTCAAGTTGGTATAAGAAGGCAGCGTGGAGAAATTCTGTATTCACACTGAAGGGGCCTACTGCTGCTTGATATTTCTCTGGGTGGATTCATATCTGATAAGACCATTTATTTGAAATTTACTTAAGAAATAAGATGTCATTGTTGCAGAGATCCTAAGCAACCCAACCTTGTGACCTTGGTTTTGTGCTTACAAAATCCATTTAAATTTGTTGGTTTTTGAATTGGTCAACATTATATGAAACCCAAAATTTCCAAACTCTTGAATACCTGAATATCATACTGATGGGTTAGTTCGTTTCTTTCTTTATTAGTGATTAACCTAATCAGGTGATGCTATTAAATGTTGGAGGGTGGTGCCTACCATGACAACCTGCCCGCATCTATATAGTCAGCAATACGCAACTCAATCCAACCCCACCCCCATGGAAATGAGATGTACAGAGAGAGAGAGAGAGAGTGGGTGACGTGAAGAACTCCAACAGCCAGCCAGCCTGCCTTGGACGATTCTTAACCACTGTCACAAGAAACTGAAGTCGGCATTTTTAATATTTATGTTTTGTGTCTTAAACGTTATTATAATAATTTTCTTGTCTTGGCATGTTATTAAGTTAATAGCTATGGACAACTAAGCATTTGATTGAGTTTTACTATGCCGGCCATACTCTCTTCAGCTTCCATTTGGCTCCTTTTAACCTTGCATAGCACTAACAGTGCTTTATAATTGAGTCAACAGACATACTTCTGTGCATGTCGGACACGTGTTCGTCACGCCTTTTAATTAATTAAGAATTATTAAGTATACGAAACCACAAGAATATAAATATTGTTTGTGCTTAATTAGGTCAAAGTTGTATATTAGTTGGAGAATCTCTCTATGAAAGGAGATTGTGGGGTTTCTTTCTGTACAATTCAAGTAACATACATGGATTTCTACCGTTTATGGCCCCATGGAATTGAAATATTTGCAAGTGTTGGCCAATCAAATGAAAAACTTGCAAGAAATTGTATGGCTGTCGTCCTTCTCTCTAATTTCACCAACCAGTCCTCAAATTTCAAAATTTTAGTTAACTTTGTCCCCTTGAGCACCTTGCTTGTAATCCATGTACAGAGGACTGACTACTTTGACAAATGGGCAAAGGATTCCTACTAAAGCTTCTTGATAAAATTGCCTTTTGAAGGTTCCAAAGATGGGCTAAGGAACCTCGTGCGAAGCTCATATTACAAAGATTATGTTCTTATTCTTGTGCTTCGTGTGAGGAATCTCTCTCTCTTTTGAAAAAGCCTGTTATATATTATTATACATGTTCCATCTCTGCTTTTACTAGCTTTCCTGATGTATGATGATATTCCTTTTGTTCAAGATTTGCGTGGTGAAACAGTATAATTTCTCAAGATTACGAACAATTGCAGAACATGTAAAATTCCTAGGTTGTTCTGTGTGTTTGATAAGACATTGGGTGAGGGAATTAAATGTTATTTTGATGGGAATTATGATATTACATTGAATTAACGATATGATTTAGAACTATTCAAACTACTGCTTTCTTCATGATCATCTGATTCATTGTTACTCGAAATCTCTGTAATTCCACTGGAACCACCCGAAGATGATGAAGCTGGAACTAGATTCAAATCAGTCCTGTCCTTGGCCATAAAATCGTAGAAGACAGTCCTAAAATTCCCCAAAATGGCACCCCCGCCACCATTTTGTGGTTGCGCAACCTCGTCCTCAGTTTTGTAGTTTCTCCTCTTCAAAAATATTCGGCAGAGAACCCAGTTTTCCTGCAAAATGTTGCCATTAACATAGTCAGGACAGAGCTATTGTCTAGTCCACTCCACCGGTCGAGATTAATTGGAAATGAAATATTAGGGAAATCTCATCTCACCTGTGCTAAATTTCTGATCTGTGGGTCTGTGTTTTGAGCACTGACGAGGCGATATTCGTGCATAATCCAATCAGTTCTGCAGCCTTTTGGAGGCTTTCCTCTATAGAAAACAAGAGTTTTCTTCATCCCGACAAGCTGGTGGTTCCTAGGACTCACAATTTGCTTGTCCAATCCAGTTGCCTTCCAGTAGCCGGAACCAGTTGCCCTGTTTGATCGGTTCCCATTTGGGTACTTGACCTCTCTAGTGCTGAAAAAGTACCTCTCTTGCTCCGTATCACCTGTACGTACATACACAAATTCATAAGTTAAAACTAAACTTTTCTGATAATTAAAAGTTGTGAAACTTAGGGTACGATATAAAATTACCTGGGAGGTCCCAAGGATCAGATTTGCAAACATCTACCTCTGGGATTATAGAAGCTGGCAAAGGATGGGATAAGACCTTGCGCTTTAAGTATTGCACCACAAGCTCTTCGTCAGTAGGGTGGAACCGAAATCCAGGAGGTAATTTAATCACACCACCATTTTTCACAAAGTTAAGTTTCTCCATCTCTTCTTTCCCGTCTCTTCTCTTCTCTACTCTACTCTGAACTCAAACAAATACAAATACAAACGAACCCTTCAACTCAAAGTCCAAACCCGAGATCAAGATTCTCTTCTTTAAGTTCTTGAAAGTGGAGAACATGTATACATACATACATGTATATAACAAGAAAGGGCACAAAAACAAGAGATAACAAGAAAGATATAGAGAGAGAGAGAGAGAGATGAGGTTAAAGAGTGGTTATGTGAGAGGGAAAGTGAGGGATCTTTATACTAATGGGGATGTCGAAGAATAAGAGGCTTTTAGATAGAGAAGAGAATAAAATATGTGACGAACCCATTTGGCGTAAAATAGACTCAATCTCCCTTTCATGCTTTGACAATAAAAAGAAAAAATGGGTACGAAAAAGTTAAATTCTTAAAATTTCATCCTTTTTGCGTTCGAACCTCCGTTTACTAACGTTTTCTTTTTCTTGATCTCATCATGTCTAGTTTACAACTTTTCTTTAATTTTTTTCTACTTAATTTAAAATTTCAAGACTTCTTTTTTCAAACGTCACTATTTATATAGTTTGTTAATTGCTGACTTTGGGGTGAAATTAATATGAACAGAACTTTGGGGGCAAAGCACCAAGAATTCTGCAGTAAATAGTGGGCGGTGATGGGGCTATATTTGGTATTCCAGGTTTAGTGCCGTAACTTGCAATTATGCCACAATTTGAATTTTGAAAAGGGTAATTTTATTCAAGCCTAGAGGTGACAAACGAGTCCAATAGCTCGTCGGCTGGACTGTTCGACTCGTCAAAATACGACTCGTAAGCCCTTCGACCTCGTCTTTTAGCCAGAGCCGAGCGAGTTGGCTCGTCGCTCGGCTCGTGAAAAAACGAGCGGCTCGTGGACTCAAGGGTTAATTTTTTAAAAAAAAATAGGTTTATCTTTATTTTTTTAAAAAAATGAGCTCGCGAGCTAAAGTTCGGCTCGGGCTCGTGGACAGAGCCGAGCTCGGGTATTTGTAACGAAACGAGCACGAGTTCGGCTCGTGACGAGCACGAGCCGAGCTCGTGGGTATACTCGGCTTGGTCCATTGCCACCGCTATTCATGCTATAGTTTTTGTCATTTGTACCACATTTTTATTCAATTAAGATCTCAATTTTTGCTCATTATAACTTTTAGATTCATAACTTTTTTTCGATCCATTCTTATTATTAACATTTTCTTAATTAGCGCATATAATCTCTAATAATGGTTATTGTTCAACAGTTCATTAGAAGGACAATTATATTTCCATCATATTTTTAGAAGAAAAAAACAATAAATACAAAAGTGTGATAAAGTATTTTTTTTTTCCCTCAATTCAAAGCATCGAAGATAATAAATTAAAATAAATCATATCCGATGACTAAATGTGGTAATAAATTAAAGGTTGAATATATGAATTGACGAAAAAAAGTTAAAAGACTAAGTGTTATAAATAACCAAAGATTGAGGATAATAAGAAGATTAAAATGTGGTGTAATAAATAAAAATTGTTGTGTGAAAATATAATTAACATTTTGATAAAAATATACAATTTTTATTAGTTGCGTCACATTTTGACCGTGCACTTAATAAAATTCTCAATTTTTGTTAATTAAAATATTTATGTCTTTTAACCTTTTTTTAGTTGAAAACTTGTGTTTTAACATACCATCGACTATAACATTTCATCGTTGACAATGGTTTTTTGTCGAGATGTTATGTTTGCATGTTTTGAAATAAGGAAAAAATATTTTTTACAAATTTTTATTTATTGTTTTTAAAAATATAATGGGTAAATAACTCATTTTATGTCCTTTCAACGAACTTTTTGAACAGAAATCATAATGTGCGAATTTAGGTTAAATATACGATTTACAATTTAAAGAATCGTGCTTGTAGAAAAATATTTGATCATGTTTCTGTATTCGAATTTTAAATTTCTTCTCCTAATAAAATAATAAATGGCATGCTCTTAACACGATTAGCTAGCTAAATATTCCACTGAATAACAATTATTAGCTTAAAAAAAGGTCTAAAAGTAAACAAAAGAATCAATCCATGATATTTCCTTATTTCATTCTTGTGTGCACGAAATGTTTTACTAACTTATACTATTTTCTTTTCTTGCTAAATTCATTATTATAAGCATAATACCAAATCGGTTGATCAACTATAAGAATCGCTAAATTCATTATTATAAGCACAAAATCGACTATAAGAATCAAGAATAATATGAAATCACATTTGAATATATGTAAAAGAAAATTAGTAGATTTACGCACAAAATCGACTGGTTGATTCCATAATTTATACTCGATTTATGATTCCTTACTTCTTTTTTTTCTAGATCGAATTTCGAACTAACTCTTGAACGTACAATTTTAACTTGATTAACTTGGTACAAATGGTGAGCAACAAATATGCTCTTTTTTCTACTTTCTACGAGGAGGGGTCCTTGAGGGTGACAATAAGAAGCCAATTACCTTACGTTTAGGTTGAAAATAAGAGGACACAAACTAGCCAAGGGCAAAACTGTCATAAAAATTTTGACGTAGGGGTGGGGTGGGTGAGGGAATAAAGTAGTGGGGTGCCACTTGCGCCCTAAACGACAGGCAACCACGTCGGATTGAAGAGTAACTGACAAATATGACACTATTTCAAGATTTCCTCAAATCTATTTTAGATCAGACAGCAATTTTAGTAGAAATTGTCAACAACTCTCTCATCTTGAAAAGACGTACATGTCCGCTTTTCTTACCCTTCTTTTTATCGATTAATTAGTTTCGTGTTTCGCTTCTTTTCATGATACAAATGTTGAACAAAAAATTTAGCACATCGGTGGAAATTGAAATGAGATTTTTATTAGATTTTAGCAAAATTAATGAAATATATGATTGAAAAATTATGGACCCTATAAAATATGTGATTAAAATTAATTATTGAACTTTAACTTAGATTAAAATCTAAATTTTAATCGGTACCAAATATGAACTTAAATAGTTTTAAGTTTTTAGATTCAGAAGTTAACGTGATACACAGTCGACAGATCAAAATCTTGAATTCTAATCTTGTTGTACGACATTTATGCAAAATTTTTGCGTTATGTAAAATCATTTGATACAAGATGAATTTTGTCAAAAGGACATGTTAAAGATTAAAAAATTTAACCATTTTAAACTTTTATATAGCCTCTATTTTGGTAAAAAATAATAATAATAATCTAATTTTTTATCGAAGTCGCTCAAAATCAACAATTAATTTTAACCACATATTTCATGAAATTCACAATTTTTCAACCATACATTTCATCAACTTTATCAAAATTTGTTAAAATCTAATTTTTATCTCCATCAAACAGGGACAATATGTTTAACACGATGCATTTGTCAAAATAGAAGAAAAAGGGTCACCCTTGTCATGTGCTTATTAATGTATGTCAATTCTCTGTCTTCTCTTATGTAAAATTTTGTAACAACATCGACACAAATTAAATGAAAGAATCTACAGAAAATTTAAAAAAAAAAAAAAAAAATTATTGATAAGTAACGTGCACATAGTAAAGATATACTAATATATTTTTACAATTATTTAAATAAAATGTAGCAGTTGGAAACACAAACCCAAAAGCTAGCAAAATGCTATTTTGACACTCAGAAAAATACATTAATTTAATATATGCTTAGTATTTTATTCTTGTCATGTCTATTTTATTTAAAATGACAAGTAATGGCATTTACTTGAATAATATAAAGTGTTGGGGAGAATTTTGGAATTACATATAAATGTAAGAAGATGATGAAGGTAACGTGGGACGGTTGAGAACTGGAGCCTCAAACATTGACAATTTGAAGCAGATTCCGTAAGGGAAAAGGAAAACCCTTTTCTTGAAATACTTCGAAGAAAACTAGGAAACGAAAATGAAAATTTTACATTGGCAGTTACCAAACTTGTAGGTTATTTTCACGTTGGTTTGTTTTATATTTTGTCTCTAACTATGACCAAAATTAAATGTCAGTCTCATAAGAACTCAAATGAATAAATTTAAACCATAATTTTGTTGTTGTGCTATTTTTCCTTTCGATTTAGAAGCTAACTCCTGATTTAGCGTCAAGCAAGTTCAAGTTTATGCACTTTTTCAATCACGTGAGACGTAACTATTAGTTTTTTGATTAGGGCAAGAATAATCAATTCGAAACAAAAAATTGTATGTCGGTAAATGGAATTTGAAATAACTTTACGAGTTGGGTTTTCTCCATCAAATTTTCTTAAAGAACTAATAAAATTGAAGAGAGAAGAGATGAGGAATGGTCTCCCTTCACCCCCAACTTGCATATTGGGGAAACAAAGTTGAGCTTCGTGCGGCAAATTGCGGCTCTCTCTCTCTCTCTCTCTCTCTCTCTCTCTCTCTCTCTCTCTCCTGAATTTTTCATATTTATATTAGTTTTGTTTGTTTGGGAGTCAAATGCGTTTGCGTGTGGGTGTCGAAGTTGTGGTTTTAAGCATAAAAAAGAATTAAGAAAAAGAAACGTCAAAGCCTGCAATTATTATCTCTTCATTAAAATATGTTTGCTCACTCTCTCCTCTCTTCTTTTTTGGCGCATCCCATTCCTTTTAATATTTATTCTTTTTCCTCTATAAAGCTAAACTCCAACCCCCCTCGCCCTCGCCCTCGCCCTCTCCCTCTGCATCTTGCCTCATTGTATTTTTAAGTAGGTTACGATAAAAGTTGATAAAAATTAATAAAAATTGTGAATCTTGTGTATGATTAAAAATGAGTTTGAAAAAAATTAAGAACCAAATAGGAGTTAACTATCATTTTTATCATAACTTAAAATTTATTTAGTCATTGTTTGGACAGCTAAAAAATCGAACTAATATCTAATTCAAAGTTAGCAGTTAATTTTAACCACATATTTTATATGATCCATAATTTTTCAAGTACATACCCCATCAACTTTTATCAGATATGTTAAAAACTGATTTTAATCTCTACCAAACAAAGCATGAATGCCAATAACAATAATCAATCTTTATTTTAACAAACGTATAACTATTCAAATAAGTTTAACTTTTACCTCCTTATCTTCTAAGTGTGACATTTCATAATGCTAATTTTATTATTGGAAAGAGCACGAGAAATCTCGTATATTTAGGAGGTATCTTTAGCTACTCATAATCTATTTTTCACTATATATATAGTTGACATCAAATTCACGATATTGATGTGATGTGATATGGAACCGACTAATAATTCCATCCTTTCAAGTATATGAGAATTATAAAGAAATAAAAGTATAGTTATAATGTGTACTTCATTATTTTACTTTATAATAGCGCAAGAATAAGTGGAATTATATTCTTATACTATTTAGATGAGAACTATTATTGAGAATCACATCGACGACGTATGTAACAAGATTAAGTTAACAAGTTTTCGTGCCCACCTTCCATTTATTACTTATCTATTTAACTAATATTAAACCCATATTATCAATCAAAACATTTAATTATTTAAATGGATAATATATGATCTTACTTTTGAGTTATGCGATTATTAAGCCAAAAGAATTTAGAAGCAAAAGCGAAATGGCTTCAATCATTTATGCATTATGCTCTTTTTCCATAATGTAATCATTACTTGTATGTTTCAACTTGCTATTGATATCTTATGCAAGAAATTGATTATATAATGGGCAGGACCATAAAAGCACTTTTTTTCAATAATTAATATATATATATCCCTGTCGCCGCCACCCGTCGGCACCACCTCACGCGTCGTGAGCCCCCAACGGATCCGCAGTGAAGTCTCTCTTTACCCCCACTATGCTGCCGCTCAACGACGGCAAGGGTTTGGGAAAGGGCGGTGCCAAATGCCACCGTAAAGTCCTGAGGGATAATACTCACGGTGTGAATGCCGCACATCAGATCTGAGCCAAGCGTAGTGATTATGCTGCGCGAGTCACGGCGTTGCTGATTTGGAGTGGCGATGAGCACAGTGACCATTCCGGGCGGTTTGCGACGGTCCCTTCCGGAGAAATCAAAATCAGAAAATGGAGGTAGAGTTGGGGCCACTACGTGCGGTTCTCCCCATACCCATCTCATTATCTCCTTTCTCCCTCTATTTAGTGCTCGGCGCTTTCGGGCGTTGCCTGGTTGCTGTGAAGTCGCGGTTGGGTTGTGGTGGTGGGGGTGCTCATGGTGGTGGTGTTTAGGAGGCTGTGGTTTTGTTGGATCCAACGATGGTGGAGGTTATG
>CAIGRN010130559.1:0-27993 GCA_903798345.1 Fraxinus anomala
CGTATTGTTTGAGAACGTTTCCCACTTGATATTTGCTTATTTTTGTATTGTTTTGCTATTCACCATTCTCATACAAATATTTTCAAATTCTTGAACATAAATTATCACAATTTTTTCTTTCAACCACTCTCTGTGGCATATTTTATTTAAAATGAAAAATAAGCATAAATACAAGCTTTGAAGAGGGCTTCACCCGTCCTCCAATTAAAGGTGAAAAAGAAAATAACTTATTCCGTCCGGAGATGGATCATGTAAGAACACACTTTTTTACATGCATCACGAAATATCCAAAAAATAAAGAGAAATAAATAATACTTGTTAATTGATTTACTGGATTTGGATCCAAATGCCTTCGCTAGGAATGTCTTGATAAACTACAAATAGAAGATAATAACCTGGTGGTGCAAGATTGCGTGAACTTGGTGTCACCACTAGAATTTGATATTTCGATAGTCCGACTGCCGTTATGTTCCCTCCACTAAGAACCAATAATCTTTGATTCATTGAAAATGAATGTGTAGTAAATGGAGGCGCAACCATCGTCACGGCAACCAAATTTCTACTTAGCCTGCCTGGTGGAATTGTGAACCGAATAGCAAGTTGTAGTCCATACCCAATTTTAGAATGCGATGGAGGTGAAAAGATTTTTGGGCGCAACCTCGCAGACGTTGATTCCAGATATGAAGGTGAAAATGCTTGTAAAGTTATATCTGTTGGAAAAAGAACCCCTGTATAATTGTCATATCGATGAGGATTGTTACCCCCAACGAGAACCCGACCATCACGAAGCAATATCGCAGTTGAGTGGTACATTCGAGGCCTAGAGCTTGGGTTTTGTACTTCAAATCTTGATCCCCTAGGGTTATCGGGATTGTACACAATTGGTGATAAAACAGGTCCTCTACCTGATTCCCACCCAGCCGTACCTGAGGATGCTCCGTTGATGATCAAGACCTTCCCGTTTGGAAGCAATACCATGTCACCCATGACTCTAGCTAGAGGCATCGTTTCCATGTTCCACTGTGGATTGCGGTCGGTTATTTGAATTCTTCCGCAAGTGCTAAGCGCAGTAAAAAATCTACGGTTCAATGCACTAATATATGCTCCTTTTGGTGCACCACCACATATCAAAACTTCAGCACCAATAGTCCGTGCTTGCAAGTTCTTCAATGGAAGCAAAACGGCAGAACCACTACTTGGATAATTTCTCGGATCCCCGCCAGGCATGGTAGGGTAGGTTTTCACTACCACCCTGCTGCTATAATCAAACAAAATAGCTCGATTATTAGCAAAAATAAACAAATGTCCGTCAACATTGAGAAAAACAAATGGATACAAATTATTCTCAATGTTCCGATCATTCGTCTCTGTCAGGAATGGCAAATTGTATGATCTATCAGCGGATGATCTTTTCGGGTAAAATTCATAATTAAACTGACCTCGACCGCCGATTATAATCTCCCTCCCGTCCGGTAATATATGATTTGTGGCATACCATCTTCTTTGTGTAAGAGCATTGTTGATTTCTTGCCAGTCACAAGAATTATTATTACAGGGTTTGAAGGTTCTGACATTACGTTCACCATCATTAAACCCGCCGGTTTGCACAAAAGTTCCGTCAGGCATGACAGCGCCGGAGGAGCACCAGGTGTTAGTGAGGATCATAAGGGGGCGGATCGAGTTGGCAGCGACGTCGTACTCCACCGAGTGGGCGGTGCAGTCAATTCTCAGTGTAAGGTCGTTTCGGTTGTTCCGACATTTCCTATCTGGGAGTGAGATGTTGGACGGACCAAAATCAGTTCGATCTAAGATGACAACTTTGTCGTTGTTGAGGAGTTGCATGTGCATGGCTGATATGCCAATGTTGGGCAGAAGTAAGTCCCACTCGCCACCGGCAGCATCTGCCAGAATATTCCAGCCACATGACTGCAGCGCAACTAGTATAAGTAGCTGCCGGAGAAGGCAAGAAAGCCCAATAGTTGGATTCATGGAAAATGTTCTCTCCATTTTCAAAGAGTGTGGTGAAGGGAGGGTTTGATTGGGATTTATATGCCGTTTGGAAGTGGGATGGGACTAAGAGGCAAAAACTACAGGGTGCACCCGACAAGCAATCGAAACGCGTTGAAATTAATTTTTGGAAAGGATAAGGTACTATTCTTTTATTTTTTAGAGAGAGGGGGGGCATGTCATTGGTTAGCCATTTTTACGTACATTTGGACTTTGTATATATCAAAATTGTTCCAACTCAATAATAAGCCGACTCTATTTTTTCAAAATTCATTTTTCAATCATACATGTTTTTATAAAATAATATTACACGTAAACTCAAAATTTTTCCATACATCCAAACAAGTTTCTGCTGCTTAACACTTGCATCGTCTTAGGTATGCCATGTTTAGTAAATTCGACATCCGTTGAAGTAACAAAGCAACATTTAGAGATTTTCATGGTATATTTGATGAGGTAGATTTGACAACGTTATTGTATAATAAAAAAAAGTTACAAGTTCTTGTCGACTATACAATATAGAATGATCAATGTAATTTTATATACTAACATGTACTTAGAATATTATTAATAATGAATTTTTGATGTCAACTATAAGATAGATATACCACGTTAACAACTTGAATATTTAATTTAAAAATGTTTTGTATGTTTTGATCCAGCTAATGATTGACAAAAACTGAAGATAGAAAGAAATCTCAACTATTTTATGTCTGAACGCTGACCTTTGAAGGATTTACAAATTCTGATGCAATATGCTCTCAGATGGCGGCACTTCTTTCCCTTGATAAATTGGTACAAATTCTCTTGTGAAATATTATTATGTTCTATCAATTAAGAATAATGATAAACATTAAATCTTTTCTACTGCTCTGTATAGTATTGTTCGATATTATATAAGTATATAAGCCATGAAATATGAGTTCTTTGAAGAGAGATCATATTTTGCCAATTGAGTAATACACACATAAATATTGCCCAGACATGAAATAATCAAATACCAATACTTTCTATCAAGACAAGATATAACATTATGAAATACAAGTTGGCCTTAAATAAACACACTTCTCTACATGTTAATTTATACCCGGAAGTATCAAGAAAGGATGACTTTAAATTAGTTCTTACTTGAATTGGACCCAAATGCCTTCACTAGGAATATCTTGATGAACTACAAATAAAAGATAGTATCCGGGTGGGGCAAGATTGGGCGAACCCGGTGTTACCACTTGAATTTGATATTTCGCTGGCCCGACTGCCGTTATGTTGCTTCCACCTAGAGCCAGTAGTCTTTGATTCATTGAAAAGGAATGTGTTGTAAACGAAGGTGCAACCATTGTCACCATAACTGAATTTCTATTTAGCCTGCCTGGAGGAATAGTGAACCGAATACGGAGTTGTTTTCCATATGCAATTTTAGATTGTGAAGCTGGTGCAGTTATTTTTGGGCGTAATCTTGTAAAATTTGGATCAAAATATGAGGGTGAAAATGCTTCTAATGTTAAATCTGTAGGAAAAGGAACTCCCGTAATATTGTCATACTGAAGAGGATTGCTGCCACCAACGAGAACCCGTCCATCACGAAGCAAGATTGCAGTTGAGTGGTACATTCGGGGGGTGGAGCTTGGGTTTTGTGCTTCAAATCTTGATCCACTTGAACTATCAGGGCTGTAAGTAACGGGTGAAAAAACTGTGTTCCGACCTAATTCCCACCCTGCCGTACCCGAAGATGCCCCATTAATGATCAAGACTCTGCCATTTGGTAACAATACCATGTCACCCATGACTCTAGCATAAAGCATGGTCTCCATTGTCCACTGTGGATTGGGATTGGTTATTTGAATCCTTCCGCACGTGCTAAGTGCAGTTAAGAAATTCCGATTCGTTGCACTAACATATGCTCCTTTCGGTGCTCCGCCACATACCAGCACTTCAGCCCCAATGGCTCCTCCTTGCAAGTTCTTCAGTGGAAGCAAAACAGCAGAACCACTGCTAGGATAATTTCTTGGATCCCCTCCAGGCATTGTCGGGTAGGTTTTAACCACCTGTCCTTTTGTATAGTCAAACAAAATAGCTCGATTATTAGCGAATATGAACAAATTCCCGTCCACATTCAGAAAAACAAATGGATACAAACTGTTTTCAATGTTCCGATCATTCGTCTGAGTCAGAAAAGGCAAATTGTATGATGTATCAGCTGAGGATGTTTTCGGATAAAATTCATAATTAAACTGCCCGCGGCCGCCTATTATAACCTGCCTCCCATCAGGTAAAAGATGATTCGTGGCATACAATCTTCTTTGTGTGATGACATTGTTATTTTCTTGCCAGTCACAAGAATTATCAGTGCAAGGTTTGTAGGTTCTCACATTACGGTCACCATCATTAAACCCACCAGTTTGCATTAAACTTCCGCAGGCATAGCAGCACCGGAGGAGCACCAGGTGTTAGTGAGGACCATGAGGGGGCGGACCACGTTGTCCGCGACATTGTACTCCACCGAGTGAGCGGTGCAGTCAATTTTCAGGGCAAGATCGTTCGGGTCGTTCCGGCATTTCCCATTGGGAAGTGAGATGTTGGAAGGACCAAAATCCGTCCGATCAAAGATGACAACTTTGTCGTTGTTGAGAAGTTGCATGTGCATGGCTGATATGCCAATGTTGCCTGCGGCGACTGTGAGAATATTCCGGCGACATGGCAGTAGTACCACTAGTATAAGTAGTTGCCTGAGAAGGAAAGAAAGCAGAACAGTGGGAAGTGTTTTCTCCATTTTGGGATGTTTGAATGTGTGTGCTGAAGGGAAGGGTTTGATTGGAAATTAATTTGTTTTCTTTTATTTTGGGGTCTGGGGGAATGTCTCCTGAATTCTCTGCAAGGTTTCTTATACATTTGGACTTTGTATATGTCCGAACTGTTAATAAATAATTAATTGTATACAAAGTTCAAGTCAATGATTAACAATGCCTATTTTTCATGAGCATGGATGCTTTGTTACAAAACATTACCTAATTTTTATTAGAACTTCATAATTTCATAAGTGAACATATTATTAGTGAATAATAAATACTACGTGCAATGCATGCCAATATTTTGTTATTTATATAAAATAGTGAGCACAAACAAGGGAATAATGTTTGTTTGAACCATAGAACCATGGGGTTTAGTTTTGTTTGTTGGTAGCATCGGTTTCCCATGGCCACTAAAAGCTTTTATTTTTGTTTTGACATATGCTAATATGTTGGAATTTGGGTGTGACCCAAATTTCTTTGTTGACTTGTTGAAGTAATTGAAAAATTCTAATTGAAATACACATCATGAATAATTCAAGTTTGGAATGTTATTTGAGTCCTATGTCAAATTGAAGTTCTATTTTAGAAGTCCATTGGGAGTTGGAATTTATTTTGGACTTGAAGATGTTAAAATTATGGACCAGAAAAAAAAGTCGCAATATTTTCGCTAACCTACCGTTAGTTGACCGCTCGAGCAACACTTACAGGTTTTCAACCCGAGACTTGTCCTCACCTGGCCCTGCCCTGTCGCTCGCCTCTCGCTCAAGCGACTGTGTTATCCGACACAAGTCTATTTCGCGTTTTAACACGTTTTTTGACATTATACTTCAACTACAACTCATCCATTAGGGTTTGGATGTCTCCCTATATAGTTGTCTATATATATACTTGGCTCTTCTATACAATTTTATAAGTGTGAGATATATAATTACTAGAATATAAGATCCATTGTAATCTTCTTCATTTTTCCATTATTATTGAATCAATAAAATCTCTTAATTTCTTTGCCATATTTTTGTTTTCTTTTGTTCTTGATCTAATACTTCATATTTTGTCATATAATTTCAACATCTCAATTAGTGATTGGTGTCACAACAAGTGCTATCAATCATAACATAATCATTTGATTAGATTCATTTTCTATTTATCAATTAATTATCTTTTAAAAGTTTTCATTGTGGTGTAATATGATAAGCTTAATTTTTACACTTTATTATAGGCCTTGAATTTTATCCTTTCGTTCGTTGTTTGGATCACGTTTTTATTGATTTGATTGGTTTTCATTTGTTTTAGGTTTGATTTGATTGGTTTTCATTTGTTTTAGGTTTGACAGAAGTTCAACGGAAAATGAGAAAATGGGGATGAAATGAAGATCTATAATAGAGTGTTGATGAATATCGAGAATTGAGTGAAAAAGATACGAGGACAGTGAAGGGGAAAAAATAAAATTAAACTATCCTTTACTCAACTTACAACTGCGACTTTTATTTGGAAACTATGAGTGCAACATCGGGACGAAAAAAATAAAAAATGAAAAATCAGCACTAAAATCGCAGCTGTGATGCTTAGTTGGAGGCCTTGAGTAACCTTGTGGGTTCTGAATTAATCTCGCGGTCACAAAGATGTCTGGGTTCGTATTTGAATGTTAGTTGGAAACTCGAATTCTTAGGGCAATTTTGGCACGGTTTCAAATTCACGTCAAGAAACTATGTACACTACAAGCTTAAGTCTATCTAGATTCGACAAATTGGAGAAATCACACACTAAATTGAATGGTTTGAAGGAAAAGATGAAGATGAAAGCTCAAGAATAGCTAATCAAGAGGAGGGTGGATTGATTTTTAAAACTTTTTCTAAAAATTAACTTAAAATCAAGCACGTGATAACTAGATAGATTAATTCAAATAGAAAGCACGAATATGAAAGCAATAAGTGAAGATGGATAGAGAGTGCAAACGATATAATTATGAAGGTTCGATCCAATGCAATGATCTACATCCTCCGTTACCAAGCTATCCGACACGAGTAAGGTCAATTTCACTATGTTGATTGACTTGTGGTGCAATTCAGCCTTTTACAAAACTTCCGGTGACTTACAAGTAAGGAGCACAAATCTTTTTACAACGTTGAACTTTACGTGATTTCAATACGACCCACAATTCAAATAAATTTAAAAATGAAATATTCTCTTTTTAATGAATTATAAATTCAAAATTGAGTGCAAGAAGAAAAGTAGGCTAACACTTTAATAGGTAGCAATAAATAAAGTTCAAGAGTTAGATTTGAAAAACTGTAATGAGTGAAATGATTTTCAAGGTTGAGATCAATTAAAAAAATTTCAAAACAAAAATGAATTGATGATAATAAATAAGATGAAATCAATGCAATTTTAGCTCAAAAGAATCTTAATTGAATACTCTACATTTCTAGTAATAAATGACAAGTAGTTGGTATTTATAGCAGTTGAAAGCATAGAATTTTCTGTCCAATCGAACGACCCTTACCGGACGTCCACCAATGTACCGGACGACTGAACTAGCCGTTGAGCGTCAGAAATCAGAACGGTTAAAAATTTGACCGTTGGACAACTGGATGTCCGCCAGACTCACCAGACGCCCGCTAGAAAAGAATTCTCAGTTTACTTTTTTCTTGATTATTTTTGCAAGTGTAAATCCTTTAGGGATATTTTCATTTAACTTTTTCAAAATAAGTGTCACTGATAAAGAGTTCAAAAGTCAAGTGAAGATTTTTGTCACGTCGAAAATAATTTTATGCGAGTAATTTTACGAGATTGTAGTGATTCATTACTAAGATAATCAATGAGGTATAGCTTGAACCTTAAATTTCAATCTTTGATTTTGATTCTAAGTTCAATCATGTGTATTATTTTTTATTTTTCTTCTTTCCTCAATATTGTTTTTTCCATTAACAATACAAATTAGGCTTCAACCGGATGAACCAAAGAAGTCCATTGCTTTAGATTAATCAAAAGGCCAAGGGGTTGTGTAAGTGGCACACAACTCCTGTTTTGTATGACCAAAAAAGTCAATCGAATTTCGGATGGTTCTTGGAGGTGAATAAATATACAGAAAATCTTGTTGAACCACATAAAAAATTAAAAATAGTAGACATCCTCCATGTCCAAGAACAAAGAAAAGAAACACTAATTAAATTTGATTTTTTAAATTCCATAACACTAGCAAATCACAATACATATACGATAAATAAATAAAAAATGTATTCTTGAAGGACAGTTTGTATAATATTGATCTCTTTGTCTGTGGGCGTATGTATATTTCATGTATATGTGCATGTACATATTTGGTTCTTATCTTATGTATCGAACGTGGGTGTAATTAATTTTTTTTAATGTCATATTAAGAATGCATGCAAAGTTTAATATTTCTATGCTAGTCTGATTTATAATCTAATTACAGATGCTATTTATTCTTTTTGACACAATAATTAATAATGGTTCATATTGCTTGCATTTAATAAATTAAAATTACGTTACCACTCGACCAATAACGTCAAGCCATGTATACCTTGGTCGTTCATTGGCTCCATGTATTAGTGAAAACATCATGAGGCTTGGGTATGGTTAAGGTTAGTTTGATTTGGGCCCAAACCCAAATCGAAATCGACTTGATCGGTTTGGATAAATTTCAATTCAAACTGACCAAATCCAGCTCGACATTAGTCCGAGTTAAAGAAAAATAAATAAATAAATGAATAATTGTCAACCTATTTTGTGCAATTAGTCCCCAACCTTTAGAAGCTTTGGAAAAAAATTCAACCTTTAAAATCAAACAATTTCCATCCTTAAATTTTGTTTGCATATTTCTTAGTTTTTATATAATTTTATTAACGTTAGTGTTAAATGTTGATCGTGTGAGATGTACGAGTTAATTATTGGACGGATAATATTGACAAGATATACTCGACACAACCTAATCTTTCAGATATAAACGCTTTATTCATTTTCAATTTTAATAGCTTTATTGTTCAATTAAAATGTCACACACTCCGTCAGTTACAACTATATTGTCAACCAATGACTATCGTATCAAATCATCGCTATGAGTAAGAGTGCTTCATATTGAATCGAAAAACATTGCACAAGTCTTCTTTTTCTGCTTCAGTCTTTTAAATCTGACCTATTAAACATACCATATTTATTTATGTTTGAACATAGTATGCAGTGTAATAAATAATACTATACGTGCAATGCATCTTATTTAGGGCATGTTTGGGCCGAATTAAAATCTGATTTTAATCTAAGTCAAAGTCAAACAATCAATATTAATCACATCTTTTATGAGTCCCACATTTTTTCAACAACACATTTCAAAACTTCTATCACAATCCATTAAAAATCTAATTTTAATCTCCACCAAATCTTAGTATATACAGAATGCTTTATATTTATAAAAAAGTAGCGGGCAGCATAAGGGAATAATATTTGTTTTGTTTGTTGGGAGCATTGAACTTACACGGTTTGTTTGACATAAAGCTAATCATTTGATTAGATTATTTTGCACCTACATATTAATTAATAAATTAATTATCCTTAGAAAATGTCTTCCTTCTCGCCTAACACTCAAACTGCATATTTTATAATATTTAATTGTATTTCCAATATACCGGAAAAAAAAAAGGTTTTATTTCATAGAAATGAGATATTTAGTTGAACGTAGCTAAATTTCACCGTGTTCAATACATATCGTAAATATAGCTGCATGTCGTAAAAAAGTAATACCATGCATGAATACTCACCTCTTTTTATATCATACATTGAATGTTGTAACGATAATGAAAGAATGGCGTTAATTAATTTATTATGACATTTATGTACACACCGTAAATAACTATTTATTTATGGCATACATTAGCTGTCATAAATTTAAGCTTATCATTTTGTTTTACAGCTTACATTTGCAATCCGTAAACTATGTTTTATTATTAAAATTTATATTAGTTTTTTATGCTTATTTTTTATTTGATACCAATATTTACGGTACATCCCATATATATAGGGTAAAGATTATAATTAATTGATAATATATGACGTATATTTAAGGTATGTTTTAAATGGTCAATTTTAGTGACATTTGTTATGTGTACACCATAAGCCAGTGCTGTGAAAAGGCTATTCTGGTGAAGTGTAAGGATGCTAAGTAGAATATCACAAAATAATTTTTGTTGTCTGGTCAATTTAACGCTAGAATATATTAGTCAATCTTTCTACAGTGACGGAGTCAATGACAGAAGGAACACGTGTCAATACATAATTAGACAATTTGAAAAAAAAAACACACACACACAACACCCAATCCCACACTGCCACAACACCCTATCACTTCACCTTCTGTAATTGATCTTGGCCAACGAGCATTATTCTATATTAGTTGTCTACTGTCTCTTCAAGCTTCAGATGAAAGATTCTAGATTGGGCTACGTTGATGAGCTTCAAATGAAAAAGAAAAACATACAGTAAAACCTCTATAAATAAATGTTCAATAAATTAATAATCTCGCTTAAATAATCAAATATTTTGCTCCCGACTTGGACTAATGTACTAAATTAATAACACAGCTAAATACATAAGATAATAATTTTTTTGAGATCCTTCAAGGCCCAACGAATATATAAAATACTAACTATATAAATTCATAAAAAATTATACTAATACAAATTAACAATCTTTTAATTTGACAATATTTTTTTCAATTAGCCTCTTTTCCAAAATATGCATTTAAAGTCTTTTGCTTTTTCTTTAAAGTCAATGCATGTACATTAATGTTCTCTTTAATTATGTACGAGTGTGCTTACAGATTAAATTTTAAATTTCACCACTTTTCTTTTTTAAATATTTCTTACGTATATTATGATAAAATATAATACAAATTATAAAAATATAAAATATTCTATGAATTAATAAATATTCATTAATTCAAACTATTTTCTCCACTACAACATAATTTTCTTTTCACGGCGTTCAACACATACCGTAAATATAGCTTTACGACGTAAAAAAAGTAATACCGTGTATGGATACTCGCCTTTTTTATATCATAATGAAAGAGTGCCATTAATTAATTTAATACGACATTTATATGCAGCCCCGTAAATAGTTAATCATTTATGGCATACTACTTAAAATGTCACAAAATAATTTTTGATGTCTGGTCAATTCGATGCTAGTATATATTGGTTGTCTAGTGTACTTTTCATTTTATTTTTATCCTTTAATTATTTGATTTAACTTGCTGTTTGTGTGGTCTCTGGACATAACAATTTTCTAATCAAATTTACATTATATTGAGAGAAAAAAATAGTGAAAACTGGTACAAAAAATATTTTATATATAAATGTCTCAACATATTATAACGAAATATTATTTTTATTGTGCCTAGATTACCTTTCAAATGTATCCAAAGATGTTAATGTTCAAAATGGATACAAAATTGTTATAGAAACTATTTTCTTTATAAGGGAGTAAGGTCATGATTTGCGAGACTAGCATTTATATAATCATGTCACGCCAAACCATTTTGTGCATTGATAATTTGTTAACACGTCACATCACCGACACTCTGTATCATGTTTAACATTAACAAAATTGAGAGATGCTACAAGTACAGCCCCACCCCCTTGTGAGAGGTTGTAAAAGTGTTGTACAAATAGACAAACTCAACAAAATTTATAGATTTTACCATCTTTTTTAGTGGCTTCAACAAACTTATAGCTGCAATATCACTGGTGATAGTGACTGATTTGCCAAGGCAGGGAACTGTGTTTACTTCTTTTATCGATCTATTCTAATAGATAAAAAGAGATAGAGAAGGAACTTTTCGTGAATAAGGAGATATCCCCTATTTTTATTTATCAATGAGATATCTATATTTCGTGATCCATTAGAGAAAGGAAGAAATCAATGTTAACAACTCTACCATCCAATCATTTCTATTCTACTGGATTCATTATACTCTTAAACTCTTGATGTGATTTAATTAATAACTTTTATATTGATAATATCCCAAAACATCTTTAGTTATACTAATAAGATCATGAAGTATTACCGATATTTTTTTTTTTGAATACAGGAGTATTATTAATAATTAATCGAAACTAATTAACATATTCAAATGTTAAACCATCCCCAAAAGGAAAATCAATCATGCTATGTTGTCAAGTCGAGTTTGACATCCTCCTTGACAAAACCCTATCAATAGGGGGATTGGAATCTTTTGGCCTTCTTTTATTCACATAGATCCCACTCCCAGTATCTGCCAACAAGAGTGACATTTTCTTTAGGTTTAATTCAAAGAAAATATTTTACAATAGTTACACATTACACTACTTGAAATCTATTAGATTAGACCTTTCTTATAAACATGTAACAATTATTTATTTATTTATTCTTGTTTTGTTATCCAAACGTGATTTTGACACATTAAAGAAAACAAATGTGCTCGTACATTAAACGTGCAAGTGAAAAGTATATACTTCATAAGATGTTTTAAGAAAATCAAATTTAATCCTTAATTTCACTATAATGTAACGTGGAGATCGAACATCACAAAACAAAGAGACGAAAAATCTTGCAAATTGTGGGTTGCGTCATCGTTTGGAAAACACAAGTATTTTAAGATCGGCAATTAATTGAACCCATCTAACAAATAATTGATCAAATGAAGATTGAGGAATAATTGAACTCTATATATAGATTATTGATTGTGCAATACTTAGTAGTAATAACTAATAAGAAACTAGATTTTCAAGTTTTATTCATTGTATTCCATGACATTGCTTTTAGTTTATCTTGCTGTGAGAAAGATGACAAATGGCTAACAAGCTTGAAAAAATAATTATTATTCTTCAATTGACCTTATAATTGAATTGAACCATTAAATCAACCACAATGATATAACATCGTTTAGGTCCAAAGATCAAAATACGAATTAATGTTTGTCATATTCTCTCTTTAATGAAATTATGGATTCATGAATCTCATTAATGTTGACCATATTTCTGGAAGAATGATATTTATGATTTTGATGATAGAATATCGACGATGCGTCAGTCTATGTGAAATAATGAGATTTGACATTTCAATTTTTATTAGAGAGAGAGGATGAGAGAAAGAAATGTGACCCATAATGGGTTGTCACGTCATCGATGTTCCATCATCGTGATGATAAATAACATTACTCGTATTTCTGCAAGCAACTAAAGGAAGAACTAAAAATGCGTTGTGTGTAATTAAGCTCTGCCTAACAATTCTAACTGTAGGCTAAACAACATGACTTAAATTCTGCAACCAAAGGAAGCAAGAACACTTGCACCTAACTGTAAAAACACAACAATTTCTTGATTATCTTCTTAAATTTCTCACAAAGAAATGACACAATTTGCCAATCCCACCGTCGGGACAGAAGGGGGTGTTTGGCACCCATTAATTTTTTTAAAACTTTTTCTCTTTAAAAATAAAAAAATATTAATAATAATATTACACACAAATCTAAAACTTTTCATTACTTTTCAACCACACATTCTTCCATCAATCACTATTCAAAAATTTATAATTTCCCAAAAATGGGTGCCAAACACATGCTAAATAAACTTGATTTTCACTTATGTCAACATTTTTTTTCTATTAAATAGGGCTCACGATAAAATAAAAAAGTTTCTTCTTGCACATATAAGGATTCTATTGACATGGTATCACGGAAAGAAGAAAGAAAAAAATGGCGCATTACATAATTTACTTGATTTGGACCCAAATACCTTCACTAGGAACATCTTGGCGAACCACAAATAAAAGATAGTAACCAGGTGGTGTGAGATTTTTTGAACTCGGCGTCACCACTTGAATTTTATATTTTGATAGCCCGATAGCCATTACGTTTCCTCCACTAAGAATCAATAATCTTTGATTCATTGAAAAAGAATGTGTAGTAAATGAAGGTGCAACAATTGTCACCATTACCGAACTTTTATTTAGCCCGCCGGGAGGAATAGTGAACTTAATAGTGAGTTGTTGGCCATACCCGATTATAGATTGTGAAGCCGGTGAAAATATTTTTGGTCGCAAACTCACAGATTTTGGATCCAAATACGAAGGTGAAAATGCTTCTAAGCTCAAATCTGTTGGGAAGAGAATTCTTATAAAACTGTATTTAGGATGAGGATTGCTACCACCTACAAGAACTCGGCCATCACGAAGCAATATTGCAGTTGAGTGGTACATTCGGGGTGTGGAACTTGATTTTTGTACTTCAAATCTTGATCCTTTCAATTTATCGGGATGATAAATAACCGGTGACAAAACTGGATTACGGCCCAAATCCCATCCTGCTGTACCCATTGATGCCCCATTGATAAACAAGACTTTCCCATTTGGTAGCAATATCATGTCACCCATGACTCTAGCCAAAGGCATGGTTTCCATGGTCCACTGTGGATTGAATGCCGTGATTTGAATTCTTCCGCACGAGCTTAGTGCAGTAACAAAATTACCATTATTTTTTGCGCTAAGATATGCTCCTTTTGGTGCACCACCGCAAACCAAAACTTCAGCTCCAATGGCGCGTCCTTGCAAGTTCTTCAATGGAAGCAAAACAGCAGAACCAGTACTCGGATAATTTCTCGGCTCCCCACCTGGCATTGTCGGGTAAGTTTTCACCTCCTTCCCTTTAGTATAATCGAATAAAATAGCTTGATTATTGGCGAAAATGAACAGATTCCCATCCACATTCAGAAATACAAATGGATACAAATTGTTCTCAGTTTTTGGATCATTCGTCCGATCCAGAAATGGCAAAAAGTATGATTTATCAGCCGAGGGTGTTTTTGGGTAAAATTCGTAATTAAACTGCCGGCGACCACCGATAATAATTTGCCTCCCGTCCGGTAAAATATGATTCGTGGCATACCATCTTCTTTGTGTAAGGCCATTTTTGAATTCTTTCCAGTCACAATAATAACCGCGGCAGGGTTTGTAAACTCTTACAGCATGATCGCCGTGGTTGAAACCGCCAGTTTGGATTAAAGTTCCGTCTATCATGACGGCGCCGGATGAGCACCAGGTGTCAGTTAGTATCCTGAGGGGGCGGACGGAGTTGGTGGCGACATCGTACTCCACCGAGTGGGCAGTGCAGTCACTTGGGTCGTTCCCGCATCTGCCTTTGGGAAGTGAGATGTTGGACCGACCGTTATCAGTTCGATCAAAGATGACAACTTTATCGTTGTTGAGGAGCTGCATGTGCATGGCTGATATGCCAATGTTGGGTAGGAGTGAGTCCCACTTGCCGCCGCCGGCGTCTGTGAGAATAATCCAGCAGCATGGCAGCAATACTGATAGTATAAGTAGCTGCCGGAGAAGGAAAGAAAGAATGGGAAGTGTTATCTTCATTTCGGAAGGGATGGTTTAGATGTGTAGGCGTTGAAGTTTGGCTTTAAATCATTTTTTGGAGAAGGGATAGGAGAAAGAAACCAAAATGGAAAGAACTCTTTTACACGCAATGAATTCGTTTGGTAGGGGATTAAAATCAAATTTTCAGTAGATTGTTTATAAAAGTTGATGAGATTTGTGGTTGAAAAGTTGTAAATCCTACAAAATGTGTGATTAAAATTAATTGTTGATTTTGATTTAGATTAAAATTTAAATATTAATTTTTACAAAACAGGGTTTGGTGGGAATTAAAATTAAATTTTTATTAGGTTTTTAATTTTTTTAAATGAAATATGTAATTGAAAAATTGTGAATCTCATGAAATATGTGATTGAAATTAATTGTTGACTTTAATTTAGATTTGGATTAAAATCTGAATTTCAATTCGGGACTACAAAGATGTTTTCTATATTTCCTATTTCGAGGGGATGGGTTGTTTAGTTTTTACACACAATTGCCTTAACTGTGTGTCTATATATATACACATGTTTGTATGTATTATAAGTCACATGTGAAGGTGGGGGGAGAGGGGGCATGTGAACCTAAAATCTTGGTACACATTTGGCTTGTGTGAGTGTGAGTTTGTAATCAGTATACGTATATTGTGTTATGATTATGTATAATATTGGGCATATGATAACATTGATCTTGCCAAAATAAAGTCTTGCAGCAAAACAATTCTAATACATTTTGCGATTTTTTTTACTTCAATAACATTCGAGGATAAACATGTAATCCATGTCCAACAATTTAAGTACTCACAAAATTGTGATAGTTTTGATTAGATAAAGTATATGGATCTCAATTTTTTTGTGTTCGCATCATCAAATAAAAGAATAAATGTATCTAACGAACTATGTAATTGGTAATTTCCAATTTTTTTTTTTTAACAAAAAATGTGATTTTCGTACACTAAAATGTTATTTTGTTGTAATAATACATTGAGGCCGGACCTTTGGTCATGTTTGGAGTTTATGATAAAAATCATCAAAATGAAATTTTCTTTGAAAATAAAAATATATGGGAAAAAAAATAGAATTGATTTACATTCAATAGAGTATAATTAGAAGTATACATAGTGTCATGTTTACTCAGTCCCCGATTGGTGAGGATTAAAATCAAATTTTTAATAGATTTTTATAAAAATTGATGAAATATGTAAGTAAAAAGATGAATTCCATGAAATATGTGATTAATATTAATTGTTCACTTTGACTTAAATTAAAATTTGAGTTTTAAATTCTACCAAACAAGTACTTAATGTGTTAGTATATTCACTAATGTTGTACGTCACCAATGACAATATTGTGCAGGTTCAATGGTGAACCCGTCAAGGGTCCAGTGGATGCAATTGCTCCCACTGGACCCTTAATTTTTGACATTGATAAAAAAAGTCATCATAATTTTAGCCCATGATTTTTAATTCAAACCCAACCTAGTAAGTCTAATTTGAAATTATTTTTTTATGTAATTCTATCTTGCCCCCATTGAACCATAAATCTTGGATCCGCTAATGCATGAATGCATACATCCAAAGCAATATTTGGCACGTAATTAATTTTATCAATTGTTCCATTTTATGAAAAGTGCGATGCATGTCAATTTATTTGGCACGTAATTAATACGCCAGCCAAACATTCCACTAGATTGCTTGACTTCCACGTCATTGTTCTAATCTAGAGGTGTGAATCTTGTGATTAGTCTATCTGCAGATATACCACCAGAAAGTACTGAAAAACGAAGCTGGCTAATGAAGAAACTAAAAGGGTTACCCCTCTTTATGAGCTAAATGATCCTCTTTCATGCATGCATCTGAAAAAGAAACAATTTCTATAAACTGAAAACAAAGTTCCAAGTATTTCTACCACAGCTATACACATTCATTCATTTCAAGAAAAGTCTATGCATTTTCTTCAAATGGTGAACTTGGGAGAAAAACAATTACTTACAAATTCAAGAAAATTTTGTAACAGTTTTGGAACAAAGAAGAAAAACAATAGTAATGTATTTTCCTTCTCTATCGAAAAATGGCAAAGGTCATAGTGTCACTCTATGAGAGGAAAAATGGAAAAAAAAAAAATACAAAAAATAACAAAAGTCGCAGTCTATGTAACCAATTATGCATTTTCCAATCACGTAAAAAATAAAATTTTACTTGCCCTCGTGAAAGTTCTAATCACTCCGTGGAGGCATGGATTAATTAGATTACTCTACATGTGTAACTATTGTAAATATTTTTTTAGAGGGTGGTTTAACGTGAATATGTTTATTAATTTCGATTAATTATCGATAATACTCCTTGTTCATTAAAAGTTGGATGACACTCAAAGACACTCCATGATCTTGTTAATATAAAAAATGATGCTCGGGACGTTATCGATATAAAAGTTACTAATCAATCACCATCTAGAGTTTGTACAATCTATCAAGTAAAATAGAAATGATTGGATGGTAGATTTGTATAAATCAATTTCTTCCTTCTCTGATTGTCTCATCGATAAATAGAAATAGGGGATATCTCCTCATTCTTGATAGATTCCTTGTCTATCTCTATTGATCTATTAGAATATATTTATAAAAAATGTAAACGTGAAGATTTAACTCACACATGTGCACAGAAACAAGTGTAAACGAGTTTTACTCGAAAATACCAAGGCTGGTTAGTGAAGGACCCAGTTTCTTGATGCAGAATGCATGACCTCGTGTTAATTCTTCACTTTACATTTGAAGCATAAACCGATATGCTGTTGTGTATGTAATAGGCCCTGAGCACTTGCATCCCCTGGAAAGGAAACAAGATAAAAGTATTAAATAAACTCAAAATCAAGTTGAACATTGCTTTCCAAAATGAGATGTCACATAATTTAAAAGCACACGGGGTAGATTATTTAGCTTGTAAAGAGTAGTTTAGAACCTACAAGGGTAACAGTTTTGTACAAATTATAATAATGTTCATGGTTCAGGTTGTGTTTTGAGGATAAATTTCCCATAAGGCCACGGTAGTGTCTTCTGAAGATGATGCCATCAGTTTGCTATCATCTGAGAATGAGACAGCAGTACACTGCAAAACCAGGGAAAAATGCTTCAAACATATAAACAACTGATCATTTTCTGAATATAGATAAAAGTTTTGCAAATAGAAAGAAAGAGAAATAGAAACATTCGCCCACTAGATGCAGTCATCACATGTCAGGGTTTAGAAAAATGAAATCACTCCATATTGCTAAGTTAATGCGTTTTTGAAGCATGGCGCAAATATAGATAAAAGTTTTGCAAATAGAAAGAAAGAGAAATACAAACATTCGCCCACTAGATGCAGTCATCACATGTCAGGGTTTAGAAAAATGAAATCATTCCATATTGCTAAGTTAATGCGTTTTTGAAGCATGGTGCAAGATTGCACACCTTTCTCATCAAATTAATTAAGGGTTGAGGGGGACTCAGAATATAGCTTTTATGTTTTTATTCGGAAAATACCCCAAAACCGTAGGCAAGCTAATCTGAGTTTATGTATGAACAAAATTTCTTGAATGTTATAAAAAGGACATATCATAGTTAGTGTGTATCATAGTTAGCGTGCCATCATTCCCAAGGGCAGGCACAAGATTGGTTTTTTATTCCGAGGGTTGTCTGAGTCTAGTTTGAAATTGTAAGACAAGACCACCTAGACTAGGGTGTAAGTTGGTTTCCCTTGCCAACAATTTCAAAAGAGTGTTGCTGCTCAATGAAGTTGTTAAAAATATTAAGGGAGGATCTTGTTATTTATATAATGATTCTCTCCCTTTTTGCTCCTTTCATCGAACTTTTCTCTTGCAAAAACATAATTTTTACAAGTCAGATAAATGGTGTACCGAACATGTTGCCAAATATTTGTACTGCACTTACAGTGTGATAGATGTAGAGTAACTTAAGATATTTTACACAGATTCTACAAAGAAAATCCTGGGCTGCTTGTGCCTGCAATATGCTGGTGCTAAAATAGATATGACATCTTGAAACCAAGTTAGTTTCAGTCTCTCCTTATGATGATGAAAGTACTCACAGTTAAGAAACACAAAGATGTGAACAATTATAAACTGAACGGCATTTGCCTTCATGAACCCAGCAGCAACAAAATTTGGATTTCAACTTTAATACAAAGATCGTGTCAAATATTAGCTTAGGCCAAAAAATAATACACAGACACATGTATACCCGCTCACACACTACTTAAATACAGAAATAAGAATTCACTTTGCAAATTAATGGTTTTATGTAAAAATTAAGGAGAACATAAATCATTAGGAACATATTCAATAAATATAGGTTTCGTTGTTTAATTAATTTTAAACCGTCAATTAGAAATCACAACATACCAAGGCACGATGATATTTCAATATGGCCAAAGCATTTCCTTTGCGATAGTCATATATCCTCACCCTGTCACCACATGATAAAAAATTTGTTTTGTGACAGTTGCAAACAAATTGATCATTAGAAAATTCGTGATCCGAGAATGAATGCACATTTATTTTCCATGACAAATATGAGGATGCAAACATGTTGAGCTGGCCCAGTGGTTAAGGCTTCAACCTCCCAGCAAGTGGTTGTATGATTTTTAAGTGTTAGGGTAGGGAGGAATGGAGGGTTACCCCCTTTGTTTCAAGACATTGGACAAAAAGAAAAACAGAGAGAGACTAACTTTCAAGAATAACAAGCTAAACTTTAAACTACAGAAAATCAAGAAATAAAGAATCCCAAATCGAAAACCTTCTACTCATATTGTACAGGTACTGACCACCATAAATATATTATGGCAGCATAAATGATGAAGGAAACACTTCCCTCCTTGCTTGTATTTTTCACTAACGGTAAAATTTTAAATTCTAAATCAATGTCTTCACAGAAAAATATACTATGTAGCACTTTTATCAGCTAAACTTGAGCATCCTGTACTGCAACAGAAAGCCATTTGATAAGATTGGACATTTGAAACTTTCCGCAGGTATAACAGTGTGGTTTCATAATGCATCACACATAGAGACACACCCACAGAGAGAGAGAGAGAGAGAAAGAGAGAGAGGTCTTATCACTAACCTGTGGTCCCAGCCAGCAGTTGCAATAATTTTGCCGTCTGGCCGGATTGAAACTCCTGCTATGCCAGGTCTCTCCAAAATAATTTCTTTCTTAACCAAACAAGAACCCTGAGTGCATTAAACAACATAATTTCCAGGAGAAGTTACCAATAATGCAATAAAGTAGAATTCTTTGAAGAGGAACTGTGACTTTAGCAATTATTTCTTCACAGAAAATCAGTATCAACCAAATTCTATCTCTTCATTGCAAAACCAATTTGGCATGCACTCAGTCAATTAGTAAGGACCTTATTCTGAAACCGATATCATTTGACAAGCTAAATGCTGACATTTTTGCAGTGAACATGACAGTTCTCTGTTTTTTTCCTGTGATAAGCTTTTGGCATTGATATTTACTTAAAAAAATGGATAGAAGATGCTTTTAAGTTATACTTACCGTTGAAGGATTCAAAGTAAATGTTATCATTCTGTCATCAGCAGCTCCAGAGACCCCTCCTCTACATGAATTATCGATGCATAAGCTTAGAACTGTAGAAAACGCAGCAATTTTCGTGACAATTTAAAAGAAAAAATGCAGAAAATTATTGTCTAGAAAACCATGCTGGCAACATCACACCTGGTTCAGAATGAAATTTGACAGAAGTCAATGGCAAGGCTGGATTCCTTAAATCCCACCAAACCATGGATCCATCCTCATAACTATGACATTAAAGGAAAAAAGTTAAGCAAAATTTATACTAATACTTGAAGAAATGATGCTATGCAAGTTTAACATTTATACATTTCATGTGTATTTCTTTAAAACTATACCAGAAACCAAAACTTGACAAAATAGCCATGACACAACACAAACATGCAAGTGGATTGAGGAAGAGCTAAAATATCTTAGTGGTCATGCAAGGAAACTGTTCAAAGTCTTTACAATTTCTAACACTTATTTTCTCCTCCTCTCCCCCTAAAAATTAAATGCTTGAGTAGATAAAGAAATATAAGATTGAGGTATGAATTTTGGCAAAATGAGATTTTCCACCATCTCTGCAAGTAATTTTGATTTAGATCGTGACGGACGGCAAGAGATAACCAACCTTAAGGTAACAAGAAGATGGGATTGATCGAGGGGTTCCCCAAGCTGAACAACACAAACTCCCCCCACCACACCCCACCCCAAGCAAAAATTTATTTAAAAAAAAAAAAAATTTATTTGGAAATTTTTATTCTACATATTAGCCCAGCCCAAAATTTTTTTTGACCTCCCTCTTGCTCTGCCCCTAGGATTTATATATAAGACACATTTGGTATAGAATGCACAACCTGTGAAGCTACATTTGAGAAAATGTCTAACATGGCAGTTTTTCTTTTCGGCACTACCATGTCAGGTGAGTGAAAAAATAAATCAAGATCTTCTTGTTTTTTCATATTCTTGTCTCAGGACAAACAAGCTAGACAGGCCACTTTCAATCAAGTAATTTATCCTCGAAATTCAAAAAACCGATTATCAAGCACCATGACGAAAAATGTTCATCAAGCATACTAAATGCTGCATAAAGGTATTAGTTTTCTCAGATTCCAAGATTTGAGCATGTGATGCGTACGATGACAAAGATAACACACAAAAAAATGAAGCACGACTTTGAGGAATTTAAGCTCCATGGTAACTGCATGTAAACTAAATCAAAATCCAGGAAATGAAAAACTCACTCCCTAAGCATATTCAATCATGCGGGCAAAAACTAAATTGAAATTACAGAACATAGAGAAACTGTTGGTAGTAATAATGTTGATATACTATTGACATCTCTGTATACTGACCCAGATAAAACATTTAGATGCCCCTGTGATTCAGATGGTAAAAAAGCTTGAACTGCCAAGCACATTCCTGGGACAAAAAACAACAAATAAGTAGGGGATCATTTTTTTCTATGAAAACAAGAACAGAGTGTGTAAGATTAGGTACCACCACATCATACTTGAACTCTACTAAAGCTAACAGAGACAAAAACCAGAAAGTGGCCAATAGACAGAGAATTGTGAAGCAACACATTGAGAACAGAGAGAAAAAGTAGCATCTGAAACATTCTGATAACACATATATGTAATGTGTTACTATGATGCTTGGACTTGGGTAAAGGTATCGGTACAATCCAAGTGTCGAATCTTTTCTTTTCTAAAATATAGAATACGGGGACATAGCTAAAAAGAGTCCAAATTTCGGGCACGGGGTACATGGGTGCGTCTTTCAAATTTCAAATTTTTTTTCACTAACCAATGTCATTTTAAATAGACCAGAATCAATTGTTCACAAAGAAGGGAATGAGTATTGAATAAGGGGTTAAGACGAATAAAATTAAATTTTGGGACTTAGTTTTCAATTATGGGAAGTTAATTACCAAGCCCTTGTTTGAGCTTCATTATTTGAAAACAATTGATTTTGGAATAGTCTTTTTGAAGAATGTGTGATTACAAGGTAAGGAGAATTTTTTTAGTTTATGTGTAATATTATTTTATTGAGATAATGTGTGGTTGATAAGAGGAGAGACAAAATGAATTAAAATTTAACAGGGGCCAAATATGTGCTAAATGTTAAATAAAATTGAAAATAAGAGACTTGATTGTAATTTGAACTTAGTAGCACGGTATGGAACCTATTTTCATTTTATACAAAGAAAACCCTAAACAATTGATACGAAGAGGGAAAGAAAGAAGAAAAAGAAGGGAAAACCCAGTGTCGTTGCCTTCCTCCGCCCTCTCGACGGAGGCGGTAGGTTTACAGAAAGCAGAAACAGGAAAGAAAATAAAAGCAGCAGAAACAACGAAGTGTTCGGTTGAAACTTGGATTATCCGACACATATCCCATACTCATACCCATGTCATGTTGTGTCGTGTTGACAAGGGTACTTCATCCATTTCGAAAACCATAATAGGGTTCCTCATTTCATTCTCTCATTCAACCACACATGAGACTTTCATCCAATGCAACTTCAAGTAATTCGAAAAATGTAAAATATGGGTCTTTAATCACTAAAGTACTTGTACAGGAAATCCTAGATGTCGAGGGCATAACATAGTTACACAAATCAAGGTTATATAACTTCTTGAGAGCAGGAAAATATATAAAACACATACCTCTTGCCTTTGTAGACTGATTCGAGGAGCCAACAGAACAATGAGGCAATTGTATAAGCCTTTCTGCTGCATTGAGATCCCAAATCTCGACCTACACATATTAATACATGGTTGTTTTTTTAGTGCAATTTCAATTGAAACAACCTAGATAATGGAATATACATGGTCATATAGGATAAACTAACCACAGAAGTGTCCTCCCCAGCAACAGCAACATATTTGGGTACTTCAATCTGATCATCACCTGATAAAAATATGTCCAATAATTGAGATGATTTAATCCACCAAATTAAGTTTATGAAAATACAAATAAGCTTATAAAAATCTAAAACATAAATCAATCATATAACCTCCTTCAACTTGTGTTGAGCTTTCCATTTGACTTCCCAGAAAGCTTTGGCTGTCTTTAGAGTCTTTTCTGTCCTCGACATCCTGATTATTCTTCAGGACTTCAGATTGCTTAATTTTAGCAGACTGCTTGCTTAACAATGAAAGCTTGCAGAAGTGGTAAGAATTTCTTTTAATTGAAGTTAATGGGTTCCTGTAAACAAAAAAGTATCTTAAGATACCTCTATAGATGTCAAACTCTACTGCTCAAACATGGGATTATAAGAATACTAAATTATGGCTGGAGGACAGTTAAACATGCATATGCCAAAAGAAAATCTAGCAGATTATTTTACCAGAAAGGTTAAAATCACTAGAATTGCTTAACCAAATCCAATGCATCTAGTCAAACAAATGTTATTTGTTTCTTGAAGTAGCTAAAAAAACCCATTTTCCTTGCACACCATTCAATTTCGTCTTACAGCCATGAAACGAAATTAAGAACTTGGGATGAGAATTTAAATGAAACGTGGTTAAGAAACAGTCATAAACTAAAAGGCAAGAGGTGGAAACTAGAAGCCCTCTCTCATGGAGATTTGACAATTGAAGAAATTCAGGGCCACCAAAGTATTTTTGCTTCTATCACCACACTGGGGAACTGATTCTGTAACTTAAAGATTAAAAAATTACTAGCATCAACTTCCATCCATGTCACACAGTTACCATATATAATAATGGTTATGACTTTTTTATTTAAATCTTGGTAATGGTCATAGGAAGGAAGATGCTCCAAAGAACGATAAAAAATTTACTTAAGTACTGCTGCTCTTATTGCAAAATGAAGCAGATCCAACAACAGATCAAAGAATCATGCATGCAACACGGATAAGACACGACACGGCATGGACATGACAATAGGTGTCTTTTTGGAAATGTAGAACACGGACACACTGGGGACAAACTCACATCGCAACCTGAGATGGACAACAGTATTACAGAGATAGATAAGTACCTGGACAACCCCCCTTCTCCAACATCCCAATACTTGATGGTTCCATCCCTTCCCTGGCTGAACAAATTAGCAAATAAACCACCAATCACTTGGAGGAAAAACTTGTATCATACAAGTTTGCAACATAAAATTGTATTAAAAGTTACATGAAATGCACAAGTCTATCAAACAGAATTAATGAGCTTTGTGTTGACAATGAATTTTTATACCTTTCACTCCCCTGAAAAATGTTATGCATAATTATACTACAAAAACGTGATACACTGCAGCTATAACTTCGCTACCCCCCCCCCCACCCCACCCCACCCATGGTTCATGGAATGAACACAAGAAAATATTTCACCTAATGATTTTGTTCTCTCCAAGCAAAGGACTGGCCGCAACACTAATAATGCCATGTGCTGCACTATGCACCCTGGCCCCGAAAAATCAGAAAGTTGGTTTAATCAAAAACAAAATTAGGCAAAATAAAAACACCCAAGAAGATATAATGTAAAACAACCATGATGATGAAATGGTTCGATGCTGTACTGAATCCCAAATGCGTAATTCGCCATCAGCTGACCTGTTATAATGATACACACGTGAATATATTATTAAGCGAAAATTTTAGTCTGCCTGCATACAGAAAAATAAGAGAGAGGTACCAAAAACTGTACCCAGTAAATAAAAGATTCTTGGAGGGATGGAAGCAAACGTCTGTAACGGAAGCCCGGTGGCCCCTCAGAACTGCCACGGGGTCTGGAGAAGGCCGCTTGCTCATTCTTTGTTCAAAGTCCTGTCTTTGAAGCAATTGATCAAACAGGTAGGCAACTTACATGATTGACGTAGAAAGGACATTTAATATTGAAGAATTTTTACATAAGTATGTATGCAGACATCAAAATTACCTGTCAACAATAAATAAAAAGAGCGTGAAGATCAAGATAGCGAATCAAAGAGCATCGGCCTGCCCTAAGGCAATCAAATTCAATGGTGAAATTGTTTTATGGCCTTCTAATTTATCCCTACTCTCGAGGGAACCGCCAGTTACTGTTAACATGTGAAGCACTTTTTTTCCCATTTTTTCCCTCCCTTCGAAGTAAAAGGGTAATAGGAATTTGTTTTTACACAATTATCGACTATGGAAGACAAAGAAAAGCAGTCGCACAATTTTGACTTTTCATTTTAGAAGAATTTTTCTTCCCTATTTTAACCCTTCAAATTAAAAGAATAATATGAATTTCTACTTACTCATAAATATTGACTAAGGAAAACAAAGAAAAGCATTCACACATTTTTGACTGGATAAAGATTAATAATGAAGTAACCACAATTGTTGACCCAATTTTCATGTTACGTATTTTCAATTATCGATTGATAAAAGGAGTTGTATAAAAAAATACACCTTAATAAAATATCAAAATAATCCAAAAATGCAATCTTTTTATTTCCCAACATAAAATATATATGAGCAAAAAGAATAAAACTCCTTAATATTAATAATTATCAGTGGACCACGAAGACACGGTGTCTCCGCACGGTTACATGGCACTCCACGCATTACGAAGAATTTGTTTTTCTCGATGATTCCACCTTCATAAAATATCAAAATGAGCACAATGAAAAAAACTACTTAGCATTAATAATTACAAATGCACCACGGAGACACGGTGTTTCTGCACGGAGACATGGCACTTCGCGCACCAAGGGAAGTTTTTATTTTCTCGATCGTTCCACTTTAATAAAATATGAACATATCTCCTAATATAAAATATCATCAAAATATCTTCCAACATAAAATATGAGCAAATCAGATATTCAGAGGCAATATGGTGGAATTGAAAAAAAAAATGGTTGACTTAGCGGGGTGGAGCCAGGGAATTATTTTTAGAAATCAAATTGTTCGTAAGCGAATAATGATATTTCTTCCGATTGATATAATTATTTCGAACTTTTTGTAGATATGAAAACTGATTCGAAGGTAAAAGAAAAGGGTTGTGAAAAATGTCATGGAATTATTAAAATATTTAGTTGAATTATACTATGGTATATCGTCTAAATTTAATTTATCTAGACTCTATATCAAATATTTTTCCCTCCACATAAATAAAATTCAGATTTTTAGTACATTTTGATCAAATTATATGTAAGGTGAGTTTAAAAGAAATTGATAAAAATTATGAATTCCATAAAATGTGATTAAAATTAATTATTGATTTCGATATGACCGGTGAGGTTGCAGGGGTCAACGTGTCAACGCCCCACGTAGGGGTTTGGGAGCAACGCCTCCAAAATGAATTAAGATTTTCATTTATGTATGAAATATCATTTCCTTGAAATTGTTTTTAAATCTTTTCTTTTTATCATAAAAATTTATTTTTACACTTACCGTATTTGATCATGCCGATTTTGTACTAAACTACCATATTTGTAATAAATAATTTTCAAATACGTTATGTGCAAGACATATGGTCATTTAATAAAAAAAAATTCATTTTCACTCAATTGAAAAATATCATTGAATAATTTAGATATTTGTTAATAAATATTATATAAGTAAGTGTTAAATATCGAATTTTTCATTTTTTTTATTGTATTTGCACTGATCGTATTTTCTCTTACCGGTTTTGCACTTAAGATATCGTATGTGCACCATAAATCATATTTTTATTTACCGTATTTGAGCTCACTGTATTCGCCCTTACCAATTTTGCACTAAACTACCATAATTGTTGTACATATCGTATTTGCACTCACCGTATCTACGCTTATCGATTTTGCACATAAGATACTGTCTTTTCATCATCAACTTGTATCTACAATTATTGTATTTGAACTAACGGTATACACGCATTCCATTTTGCACCAATTCAACCATAATATCTCTGAATATCTAATTTCTTCTTGGGCAAGCAATCGTGTACTGTATATATACCCACAATTGTTGACTTTACATCCTTAATTTGATCTTGAAGGAGGCCAAAAGGCAAACAGCAACTTCTTCTACACTTGCCCACAACATCAAATCCAAATTCGCTACGTCAATTCCCTACCCATTGCCAGGATTTTTTGTACAAAAAAAAACTCTTCTCTAAGCTTACAAAAGCACTACCGACTGCCTTGATTTTTGTACCAAAAAAAAATATTTCCCTTTGTTGCGCAAATTGAAACTTTAAAATATATATATAATCCTTCTTATAACCGTTGGTACAAAATTGACATA
>CAIGRN010130571.1:0-24361 GCA_903798345.1 Fraxinus anomala
GAATCTTAGGAATGACAAAGTTATAGAGTATCGAAAAGGTGCAAAGTTTCCTGGAGGAGGGAAAATTGTCATCATCATCATCAAGCTCATACGACCTGCAAGGTTCGTTAGATTCGTTCCCATCTGCTGTCGGGCGAGGTGGATGCTGAGCAGTTTCAGCTCTATTCCCCCAATCTACCATATTTCGCCTTTCCCACCTATTTCTAAGTTGAGGGGCCAGAACTTGGCTCTATGCATGCTCCTGTTGGTGGATTTTCTAGTACGTGGGCTGGTTCCTATTTCTAGGGGCCCTTCCGATCCGATCAAAAACGCTAGCAGACCTCTGGGGCTTCTCTTTATATTCCGGAGGGAAGTTATCCTCTCCTTACGGGGCGTTGTTAGCCGGGGCCGCTGTGTAGTTGGAAATATCCATTCCCACTTCTCTTTCGACAGGGGCTCCGAACTGGGGACTTAAATGGGTCCTCCTACTAGGTCCCACTTCAGCTTTTCCATAGGTTGATTGCTAAGGGTATGGTGGGGCTGGGATGCCACCTTGGTTATGCACCTGCATAAGGAGCTCTTGCATGACAGCATTTTGAACTGTGATGTCCCTAATGTTAGCGGCCATGTTAGCTACTTCAGCAGCCAATTGGGTTGTTCTATTGCCTCTGCGATATCGGTGATGGGGTTGCTGAAGCGTGACATTATGCGAGATCTCTTCTTCAGAGACCTCCTTTATCCCCCTTAGATTCACTCCATCACTGGAACTCATGGTCCGATGTGAAGGGTCTCTTGTTAGCCATAGAGCTTGATGCATAGCTGATTCTTTTTTTAAGAACCGATTCCTTTTTCAAGGGAGAATATCAACCGGATATTAGAACAAGCTTTTTGGTGGGAAGACTCGTGGTTAAAGTAAGTTTCTCATAGACGGCGTCAATCTGTTGACCTTAAAAAATGGCTCTGACACATGACCAAGAGGATAAGTCTTCACGTCAGCTCTTCCTGCACACATGGCACGTCGTTAGTAGCTCGTGGCCTTTCCCGGAGGGGTAGTGAGAGGCCGCAAGCACTCCGACGGTCAAGCCAGTTTATAATTCAATTGGAAAAGGTTCACCGGAGACGAAACGTCGGCCGGGAAGTGGTTGAATAAGTATAATAATAATGTGACAATATCAAATGGAGAGATTGATACTCAAATACACAATGTAGTAGGAGAAAATCGGGTTCGAATCCTTCTTCTGGTGTTATCAGATCCTCTAGGCCTGTCCCGTCCTAGTGTCAATCTGTCCCTCCATGCTGGCTGGCATGCATTGAATATCTCTGACAAGAGCAATTGAATTGACCGTTTGGGTCTTACCATACGTCCCATCAGTCAGTGATTTGACTTTGGAAAGATCTTTGTACAAGAGATCTTTTGCTGGGGTGAAGCGAGGGGACGAGGCAGGTGCGGAGTTTTGGAAGCAGAGTACGGGCCTTTGCATCCACGGTGTATCGCAGATGAGTCGGTTCCTTTATTGGCATACGTTCAGTTCGCTCCTAATGTAATCACTTCGGCTTATGTAATCAGTTCGTCCCATGTGTAATCACTACGGTTGACGCGTGATGTGGTGTGGACCATCTCCACTGACACGTGGAGGGTGAAGTGGCGGGCCTGACATAGGCCCGTAACACATATAGTATCCGCTGGTGGTTTATGTTTATATTTTTGTTAGCATGCTACATTATAATGGCAAAATATATTGTTGCACTTTTTTATTTATTATTTTTATTATTTAAAAATATATAGGGTATGTAATTCTTTTTATGCCTTCCTAGTAAACCTTTTGGACGAGGACCATAATAAGTGATAATATATGTTAATTAATGAAAGATTGATGATAGAACTGTGATAAAAATAAGTTCGGAACATAAGTGCAACAATGAATCAAGGTTGAAAATCCTAATACAATTAAAAGTAGTACAACAATAAAAACAAATGTGGTGAAAATATATGCTAATTAATGACGAGGACCATAATAAGTGATAATATATGTTAATTAATGAAAGATTGATGAAAGAACTGTGATAAAAATAAGTTTGGAATATAAGTGAAACCATGAATAAAGGTTGAAAATCCTAATACAATTAAAAGTAGTGCAACAATAAAATAAATGTGGTGAAAATATATAATAATCCTAAATTTAATCATGTTGTAGTAAAGTTAATTCCTAGCTTTCTACCATCCTTGCGTTACCTATTGTATTATAAATTTCTATAGTTGAGTCCGACTAGGTCCGTCCATATCCTCTTATGTATTACATAAATACCAATTGAATACGAGTATAATTTAAGTTGCTCAATTATTACCTTCAACTATTTTGTACCTTTACAGGTTCTTAAACCTTTATTCTCTTCCAAAAAATTGTACTAGCTAGAGACATAACAATTAAGATATGTAACTAATAAAATGAATTAATATTATCTAATACTACTGGTGCTTACAACAGATGATAGTGAACACTCGTCTAGACTTGTCAAATTATTTAAAATACATTTTTAACTTCATTGAACAATTAAAAGTGGACCTCCATCACCTAGATTAATATTAAGCAACACTGATTCTAAATATCAATAATCAATAAAATAAAAGTTGACTCTTTATCTTCTACAGAAGATAGGTAAGGTAGTTAGAAAAGTTGGCAACTTGATTGTAGACTAGTACATGTTGCATTCTTAACCAAAGTAGTTGCCTAACATAATATGCTTAATTCTGGGGTTCTGTGTAGAATTAGCAATAAAATTTATAGGTTTGAATCTATCAACCCAGAGAGTTGGAGGACGATTTTGCCTGTATGGAATTCATTAATAAGCTCGTAATCAAATCAACCACCTTAGCATTGGCATTATCCAAGCTCGAGTGTTCTGCATTTCTACTAAAACAAGAAACTATATTTTGTTCTAAGGAGCATTTGTGGCTTTTATGTTTCAGAACCGGGGCTATAAGGTGATTTTGAGCTTTTAACCAATTTTTATGCTTTCTTGCTCACCGTAAAGTCCATTATATACCTTTGACCAACCCAACTAGTTTGGAATTAGCAATCAATATGAAATATCTATGTTGTAGATTGAGGTAAAATTGGGGGACTCGATAGGAGTCGATACTCGATAGCGGTGTTAGGAGAAGTGAGACGCTCGTCAGCTCGGTTCAACTTGCGCCCCAAGCGAGTTTGTGGTAAAAGCCGAACAAAAAGGTAGCTCACAAGCCAACTCATCGTGAGCTCATTGGCCCACCTCAAGCTTACGAACAACTTGCATTTTAGCTAAGATAGTGCAACTTTCGGCTTTAAAAAAATAGGTGAGCCTCGAGTAATTGTCAAGCCCAACTTTCTTGAGCCGAGCCGCTCACTCTCAACTCAATCCGTTTAATACCCTTATGCATCGAGATGTTCCAACTAGGTTGAACGTTCCTTAGCACACTCATCATCTACCACCACCTACGTTTTTCATTGATCATAACTAAAAATTATAAAGTGCTAGAGTAGATGGCATTGTACAGGAAAAAAAAAACACACTTATAAATTAAAAGGCGTCGGGATTCTTTTTGAGGACCAACAACTCCTAAAAACTTTTTCCTACTAGGTCTACTTTACCGATAGTATTTCTTAAGATGCTGGGCATTCCGCGATTTGCTTAGAAATTTTCCCTTCAATTCTTTAAGTCTTTAACCCCCTTTTTCAAGGCTCATCATCACCTCGTATGGTCTTTCCTGATTTGGCCTAAGCTTGGATGGGGTGCCCTAGTGCTACTACATTCTTAAGAACAGGTCCTTAATTGAAAGACCTTTAGCTTTACTTGGCGATTGAATTCTTCTATAGCCTTCTGCTAGTGAGCCGCAATTCTCATCATTTCTTTATTTTGTAACGATCTGAACTAAGTGTCCAAGCCATTAATTTATGTACTAGCCATTTTGGGATAATCTAGACCCATCTTACACATGGCCTTTTGTTGCGCCTTCATGATTTGAACCAATGATCTCTACCCTATGAGAGACTTGAGTTGGATCCTGATACCAATTGGATTCAACTCAAGTCTCTCGGATTCGAATCTTGAGAACGTAACAGAAAGTCGTGAAGGGTAAGATGGACATCGACTCTCCTAGAGTGAACAGTACGCAAGTTAACGATTTGAGCACAGAGACATAGTGATCACAAAAAATGCGCATTTTTTTAACTACTTGAGCCTCGTGCCCAATCCATTATACCATACGTACTATCCGCTTCGTAAGGATATATGTCATCTTACCCCTTCACGACTTTCTATTACGTCCCCCAAGATTCGAACCCACCTTATAAGATATTTAAGTTGAGTTTTGCTACCAATTATCTTTTTTTTTGTAACGACCCAACCTCTATGCCCAAATCATTAATTTATGTACTATCCACTTTGGGAAAACTTACGTCCATCTTATCTCTCATGTCTTTCTGTCTCGTTCTCGAGATTTGGTTATCCTATGGACATGTTAGAATGTCATGGGAGGTAATATGGGCCTAGACTATTCAAAAGTGGACGGTACGTAAGTTAATGACTTGTGCACAGAGATTGGATCGTCACATCTCTCTAATCCCCTCGAGCATGTCAAGTTCACCACTGGTAGCTGCATGATGAAGCTGCCAGACACTTTAGCAGTCCAATTTTATTCAAAATTTCCATTGAAACAACAACCTCAGTCCTAAAAGATGAACAATATTTTTTTCATAAGCTCTTTCGAAGTTGCATGGTATGCCCACAATACATTGGGTAACTCATGTGACCACAACCCCTTCTATTTATACAATCTACTTTCGAGCCTTGAAGTAATACGGTTCATCTCATTGACTTGCCATTTGCTTGTGGGTGGGCGGCCGAAGTTAGTCTATGTTCTATGTTGTTGTAGCGCTCACAAAAAAGCTTTAAGACTTATTGTCAAAAAATAATGATCACACTCAGTGTACTAAATCTACAAATTATACTCTTCCATACAAAATTATATACTTTAGCTGTTGCTAAGAGCTCCGCTTCCATCCATTTAGTGAAGTATTCAATTACGACTAGCAAAAAGTTTCTTTGCCCTTTGGCTAAGAGCTCCACTTCCACCCAAAAGCAAACATATTGATGTAAAATTAATCAAAACAGAAATACTTATGAAATATTATTTTATTATGTTACATAAGGATAGTTTTGACCATAAAAAAATAATGACAAAATGGAAAAACGGTGTTAAGATACAATTATACCAAAAAAAAAAATCCCTCGATCAGTTATATTACCCCCAATCGCATTTTCCAACTGAAATGACCAATGAAAAACGGTGTTAAGATACAATTATACAAAAAATACTTTTCGACAATTGATCTCTTTCAGTGCTATGTTTGTCAATTGTGGCAAATGTACCTGTGCAGACCCCCTTACCCAAACTAGGCGGCCCAATTACGGACACACTTTACCGAGAATAGGAAAACTCATCAATGCAACACAGAGACAAATATATGTATGAACCAAAATAGTAAGACTATTGATTAGCAGTAGTTAAGATTAAATTGCTAATACGAGTAATGTTAGAGCATCAGTCTAGATGATCACACTTGACAGAGTCAATTAATTGAATCATGTCACGTTGCATTTAAATGAACTTACCATTTAATGAAACTCAACCAGAGACGAAACACAAAGTGATGAAATGCATAAGAATCCAAGCTATCTGTCCTCTCAGTGGATATTATTTATCATAACTTACAACTTCTGAGAAAAGAAATAGAAGATAAGAAGAAACAATTCCTTTGTGCTTCTTATCAAAAATTATAATTAATCCATAAAATACTTACCAAAAACTAAACAAAAGAAAATATAAAATCACTAACTCTTTTTGCCCTCTTCACCATCATCTTCTACGTAGGCCTTCTTCCTCCTATCAACCCTACCTAATAGACAGATGACAAGGAAACAAGTGGCATAAAGTGCGTGAATCTTCCAACTAGTCTTCGGCGGCTGATGCAACACGGCCCTGTGAAAGACTGTCATATAACAATGCAGCCCAATAGCAAAGCCCACAAAGGTCTGGCCCAGTCCAAGTATCTTGGTGGCCAGCCCAGTTTCAGTTGAGAACACCAGGATCAAGTACATCAGCAGAAGCAAGAGGTACAACACATAAGCAAGTGTTTGTAACACTTGTACACACACATAGGTGGACTGCGAAGTTGCGTAAAAGAACTTGACAGGCTCAAGCCCAGTGACCAAAGAAGATATGCAGAGTATGGAGAAATATATGGTCAAATAAGCTTGGATAAAAATCAAGACTTTTTGGAGTGAAAAATAGGCTTTGATTCTGTTGAAAATTAGAGAAACAAGAATCAGTGGGATCAAAATGAAGGCAAATGAGGCTATAGAGGCAATCATGGGAGCATATTTGTTCCCAACATAAGGTTTAAATCCTTTTGTAAATTCTTTATTATATTTTGTAAGATAAACTTTAGAGGTTTTGGAAATTCTTTCCAAATCTGGCAATAGAGTTTCTTGAAACTTGGATGGGAGGTCTTTGAACCCAGAAACCAAGTCATCTTCATCATCATCTTGATCAATCCAGGTTGGTTGTGACTGTTTTTGGGCCTTTTTGGGCGGGGTTTTTTCTGGGTTTTTGGATTTGGACTCACTGAGGATCTTTTCCAACTGGATTTTGGTTTTGGTTTCTTTACTAGTAATGGGCTTTGTTGTTTTGTTCTTGGATGAGCTCAGTTTGGTTAAATCTGAAGATTTCTTGGGGGAAATTGAACTGGTCTTTATAGTAGTAGAATTTGAGGTTTTTGAAGTGGAATTTAGTTTCTTGAGCTGGGATTTGATAGTGGTTGTAGAATCTCTAATGGAATCAGAAGTGGATTTAATAGGCTTGGTTTTGTTCTTGGCAGAATCAGAAGGAAGTTTAATAAGCTTGGTTTGGTTTTTGATTGAACCAATATTGGATTTAATGAGCTTGGTTTGGTTCTTGGAAGAACTTGCATTAGATTTAATAACCTTGGTTGTATTTTTTGAAGAAGATAGTTTGGTAGAAGTAGTTTTCTTCTTAAGAACTGGCTCATCTTCTTCTTCTACCTCTAACATTGATCTTCTTCTACCAAAACTTTTTGGTTGGTGTGCAGAACTGAATATTGAAGTGAAGAAAACCAAGAGAAGAATCAAAAACAGTACCTTTTTCAGACTGAAATGTTGGAGTGGAGCCATGTGTTGAAAATGTACTGAAATCTATGTCTGTTTTTCTTTGAAGATCTCTTATGAGGCTTTTCCAAGAACTTGAAGCCTCAATTGGATCTAGATTTCAGGAAAAGAAATGCATTTATTGGGATGGATAAAAATACGCACTTTTGAGTGTGTGTGGGTGTGTGAAAAGTGATAGTGAAGAATAGGAAATAGGGAAATGTTTCTTGGCCAGGCTCGAATTTAATGCAAAGAACACAAGATTAGATCAGTCACATGCAGCCAGACATATTAGCTCTCTCTCTCTCTCTCTCTCAATCACACACACACACTATTGTCCAAATGGGGAAACAGATTTTTTATCAAACAGAAAAATGAGCTTGATTATGACTTCATATAGTCACTTATTTTGGGCCATCGTAAAACATGTCAAAACAAGTGTTATAGTGTCAACTAGCTGAAGTAGAATGTAGATTCCAGTAGTTTAATTACCCCACCGACGGTCACTCATATGAAATATATTAATGCTACGTGCCAACCTCCTCTCTCATCGTTTTCACAATCCTTAGTATCATTTACTACGTGTCCATTCTTCTCTTTTGTTTGGACATCCTCCCTTTAATCACTCGATATCTTCTATTAATGAGTTATTAATAATCTCATTAGAGAAGAAAAGGGGATATGATTAATTAGTGTAACGAAGAATGATTAAAATCAATAGATGAAATTTCTACTAACTAATCCGAAACAAGGCCGAGTTGTCTTAATTTTATTTTGGTCAAATTTAAAGCTAAGTTGTAAAGTTAACTTTATTTAGTGGTAAATGTATCAAATGGTAAAAGTTGATAAATTTTATACCGATGGAGTTGATGTGATTTAATCATTGAGCAATCCACTTGTAAGAATAACTTTCTCTATTCGAGTTGTTATTCACGTGATTATAGTTTTCTTGAATATAATACAATGCAATTATTTCCGTCACTTGTTGATTCTAGACCTCATAAAATTAATTCATATTGTCGAATTTGTCTTGTGAATGATAAATGAAATCATAAAATCATAATTATATTATTCAACTATGGCATGTGGGTCAAATTTTGATTACCCGCATGAAGAGTACTGAACATAAAATCCGGAAATTATGATCCGTGAAGTAAGAGACCAGGAGTTGACATATTTGACAACGGTGCACCAAAGTTGTGAGTTTTGAGGGAGCAAAATTAGAACTTTGCGCTAAGGTACATATTTTTTTAACAAAATTAATATGGGGAAGACAATTATATCCTATGATTGACTATTGTCAAAATTGTTTTGACAACAGCCAATTACATGGAGAGCTTCGTGTATTAATTCTATTAAAAAAAATATGTACCTTTAGAAAAAAATTGCAACATTATACGTGATGGAACGGTGGGCCCATTCAGTCGAGCCAAATTGGAATCTCTAAAGAAAATAATAAAAGAAGGACCAGTTGTGAAAAAAAATGGCTTTTTGAATGCCATCGTCCCTATTGTTTGCCTCCCACTGCGGGCTTGAGGACCTGTTACACAATTTATGGCAGTGACATCCCTATTAACCTTTCATGAAAAGGGATGCCACTGTCAAAAAATGGTAAGATAGGTCTTCAACCCACAATAAGGGGAAACAAGAAGGACCATTCGTGCAAAAAAATCCATAAAATAACAAAAGAAAAAGGGAAAAAAATAATCCCTAGTTTAACTCCAAAAAGAGAAAGTAGGAGAAAAAGAAATCAAATGATGTACAATGCGTGGCATCCCATGCTAATATGGCCCACGTGCTTATGATATACTTTTCTTTTTCTTTAAAGTATATATATAGTTCTGTTTGTCTATCATTAATCTAAAAAATTATTTGCTACAATAAGATTTTCGACCACATATTTACTCAATAAAATATTCTACACACAAACCAATAAAGTTACTTTAAATTTCAATCACACATTCTCCAAAAAATACTTTTCATTACTTCATTTTTCTCTTAATAATGGAAGACAAACACACTCATAATTAAAAATAATGTTATTTACAGTAAAAACTATTGATTGTTTTTCTAGATGACATAAATGTGTCGCTTTACTATTTGATGCACATGTATGTCACGTAAGATGAATATTAATAATTTTCACTATAAATAACATTACTCTATAATTATAGAAAAACAAATAATCACTGTAGAGTAATCCTCTTACATTGCAATAGTTATATAGACTTCCTTGGCATATTTGTTTTTGACACCAGCTGGTCGTTTAATAGGAATGGCAATGGGTTGCTGCTTCATCAAGATTTTCAAGAGGCGAGCAAGGACGCGTAGTGGGAGAAAAGAGAGTGGGGAGTTAAATATTCACATTTATCGTTGTTTAATTTTAATTTTTAATTTTTAAATACGAAACAATCAAAATATATGTATATAAAAATTTTGGGGCAAGTATCATGTTCCACATCCCCACTCCGTTCACCATTTGACGCAAGGTACTACTAGGCGGATTGGAGTAGACAATTTTGTCGTTCCTATTCACACACACAAATGCGACCACGGCCATGGTACCCATGAGGGGGGTGCTTTGTGGGAGGGAATCGCTAGCTTGGGAAGTCAAGATGTAATTTAAGGATTTTACGTTATTACTTTTATGAGGAAATAAATTACACTTTCTATATGGGGGTGTAACTAGATTGTGTTTTTAAATTTTTTTATAAATAGCTAACTAGACTAAAATGCTTTTAATTGGAAATGGCAAACCACACCCACACACCCTTTGTATTATGAAACACTATGTCGTGGTTTAAAAGACGCATTTAGACGCGGTGCGCGGCGAAAACATCAAACCAAGTGGCTTGAGACCTTGTTTAGTGGTCAACGGTTGCCGACGCTAAGGCACGTATTATTATTATCTTTTTTTTAAAAAAAATTAAGTTAAAATTCAAATGTTGATTTACATTTGAAACTTATCTTTTTTATGGAAACTTTTGAAAAAAATTATAAAGTTTCAATAAATTTGTTTTAGATGTTTAATATGTATTATTTTTAATTATTAAATGATTTTTGATTGATTAAAAAATAAAATAATGTTAAAATAAAAAAATATTTTTTACTTTTTTTTACGCATATGCTTCGCCTAGACCATAGCTTAACTTCCACACATCGCCACACATTTAAGAACACTGCTCTATATACCATTCTTTTCTCCCAATATTTATATTCATTTTGCTTTATACAAAGATTCCTCCCATAGAAGTAAAAGACCACCCACAACTAAAACCAATTAAATAATATATGCATTCTTGATTTTTTTTTAAAATAATTGAAAAATAATATAAAACTAAAAATTCCAACTATTAGGATGAATTAGAAATTAATTTTAGAATTTTGAATTATTGAACATTAATACATCGCCATTAAATAATAAATACACACGTCTTCGTCAAATAAAACATTGTTTTTCTTTCAACAAACAAGTGGAGCACAAGTCGGTAACCTTTAAATTCAAATAGGACCCCCATTAGGAGGGATCGGGTCAGTTGAAGGGAAGGGACCCAAATTTGTCTGTTTCTCATTCTCTTCACCTTCATCTGTCTCAATTTGTGAGATCTGCCAATCTTTTTGCAGTTAAGTTATGTTTTAAGGAATGTGCAAATGTACTGCAATAAAACTTAATATTGGTCACAAGAATTACTGATTCTCAGCATTGCATTTTTTATTAAAGAAAGCTTTTTCGATATAATCCAATGATAACAAGTTCGTGGGTGTGCTCTATATCTAGAGGATCTACGAATCCCTTCTGCTTATATAAAAACTTTCCAAATATTAGCTATATGTTCTAAGATTGAATAGTAAAGTCGGAAAATAACAGTTATTCATTTCTAAATTCAACGTTCTTAAAGTTGAGAGTCGAACAGACCTAGTTTATTCCTACTATATCTCTGTTCAAATGATAAATGATCATGTTTTTAGAGCAAAAATATTAGAGCATATTTGAATCTCGAATTTAAATTTCTTGATCACTCATTTATGAAGCCCATGCACATAAAAGGCTTTTAATGAATAAATTTGGTCTACGTTTGAAAATTATTTAAATGAAAATAACATATGAAAATTGTTTAATTAATTAATATTGTAATTTTTAGACGAGATGATTTTATTGAAAATTGAGAGTCCTAATACTAATTAAGACTAAACTAATTATAAATTAAAATACAATACATAGATAAAATTGTCTAAATCAAATTAAAATCTTCCATATTCAATCTTCATCAGAAAATAAGATAAAAATTAGAAAAAATATAATATATGAAAAGGTGAAAGGTTTTTAATTTTTTTGAAAAGAGAAGTGTCTGTTTACTGCCCATCTGGTCTACAAATAGCTTCAAACATTGGGCCGGGTCACACCGCTTGAAATAGTTGGGCCTCGAATCTATGTAAGCGTGAGGTAACTATGACGTTCAAACTGTACTTTTTGTATGTACCAACTTTATTGTTATACCTAAAATAATTACTTATCCTGATAATTTACCTAAACTTTAAAGAAAGTTTTACTGTCAAACCTAAGTTATTTATTATTTTCTTCTAACTAATGGATTGACTTGAATGCCTTGTCTTAATAATATATTACTAAATTTTGTAAGTTTCTTGATATGCTAATTATAAATTTATATTTTGTAATCTACTAAGATAGTAAATTTGTATAAATTAAAAATATAAATTTAACTAATTAGTACTAGGGATTGGATAAAGAATCGGAACAAATTGAACCTAGTCAGACTTGGCAAGTTCGGTTTGTTTCTCCTTAAATTTTAAATAACTCTGGTGCTTAGAAACAAGAACCGGTTGGTTGATCCTTGGTTTGAATTTGGTTTTAGTACCCCGAAACCAAGAACTCGGAACCTGTTCTAACCCAGCTATTTTTCAGCTAATTATGTCAAATTATTGATTTGGTAAATATTTTTATATTGTATAATATTTTTGTATGAAGATGGAATTTTCATTTGTATTGAACGAGGGTTATTGTATTGATTTTAGATATGAGTATTAACGGTTGATGATAGAACTTTGTAACGTACTGGAACCATTATGTTTGATTCCCTATCTACCGATGGAATCAATAGTTCCATTAAAAAAAAAAAATTATTAATTCTCGATTCAGATTCTCTTTGAAATTGAACTATTTTGAATCATTTCCATTCATAATTAGTACTTAAACATGATATATAATTTCCAAATAGTAGATAATTTGGTACTTAGGCCATCTCCAATCCAACACCAATTTGACGTAAGAAGACATTTTGATGTGAAATTTGGCCTCCAATCCAAATTCAAATCTTGACACTAAATTGACGTATATTGCACCATTTTTAATTTCTATTATATAAATTTTTTATATTATTATTACTTAATGATTTAATTTATTTATATTTGCTTATTATTTTTATTAACATTTATAATAAATTGCAATCAAGTAATAAACAATACATTTTTTTTTATTAATAAATAATAAAAAAAAAACGAATACCATCAAGAATGGAGGTTTTAGAGGAAGGGTTTCGGAATGCCGTGTTGAGAACGTAAAATTTAAATAAAACAAGGGGAAAAAAGGAAACAAGATACTCCCACGTATTCACTTTAATTTGATGAGTGACAGCAGTGTGTGGGTGATGCCCCTTTGAGTGGCATGGCGATTATATAAATCAAGTTGTGTACCCTCTTAGCCCATCATGATGCCAACTAGTGAAATATTGGCCGTAAAGTACCTTTTTGAAAGATCAAATCAATCTATTTTAATTTTTTCTTTTTAAAAAAAGAACCATTATCAATCTAATTTTATTTGAACATTTTTGGCCGAAAATGTCAAAAATGAACACAATCGATTAACTTTAAAAATTTTCAATTCCAAAATACAAGACAAGTCGAATTTGGATTTTAACTAAATTTCAACAATAGTTAAAAATCTTTAATTGCCTAATAACTCCCGTGAAATCGTGTGTCAATAGAAAATTTGTCTGTAGTTAGAAAACTTTTTTGTACTCCAATGGTTATTATAACTTGGGATTACAAAATGATTTGAAATTGTTTCATGTTAAAGTTATCTCCTTTTTACTTTTCAAATCATTTCAAAATTCAAAAGAGAAGCGTGGGATCTGAATTTGAAATAGAAATATTCATAATTATTTATCACGAATCAAGGATATGAAAAAGATTCTTACATTTGACAAAAAGAAAATGATACGGCCGTAAAGATTGATCACTTTTATCTTACTTTTACCTTTTCTTAGTAGATTTTTTGTCACTTCCATCATAAAAGGGAAATTGTTAATGCCATTTTATTTTATTTTATTTTAGTACATAAAGTAGAAGAAAGAATTGATATGTTCAACTTTTCAAGCAGCCGTTTGTATTCAACTTGATTAACGAGTCTCGTATACACTATAAAAATTTCAAAGTCGTGTGCTAATTCTATCTTTATGATCCTTCCTATGCGATTTACTAGAGAAGTTACTCTTTATTAAAGTAGACTCATATCCATCAATTGTAATGACGGTCCAGTCAAGCTTGAGCAATATTCTTAACTGGGGCTATCAGAGGTCCCCTATTCAAGTTCTACAAGGTCCACAATGATCTCCTTTTCAATTGAGCTCGATTTAGTAATCTTTCCTTATCAAAGAAAAATCATACTATAAACATTTGAATTGTATAATCTCTCCTTATCAATAAGAAAACCCATATTATAAACATTTGAATTGTATAATATCGTTTCATTCTATCAAAACAAACTAAAAAAAATGGTATAAGAATCCTAATATTCGCATAGGATGGAAAATTGACAACTCTCGAACAGGCACTGAACCGAATCCACGTCAATCAATTTCTTAATTATTTTTTCACCGAATCTATTTTATCCCCATCCATCCCTTCCATGGATTGAATTTCTCTCGATTAATTCAACAGGGCCTTCGTAGATCCATAGACGATTTTAGTTTGATAACTCTTTCACTTCTTCCTTTACTTGAATTGTCATCTTTGTTGCTTTCGGTTTCTGAATTCGTATCCCTTATAGAATAACATCTAAATGTTGAGAATACTTGATACTACAAAAAGTATTTTTGAAAATCAGGAACTTTAGACTCATGGCCAACCATTCCGCTCTTTGAAACATGGGACAATCCAATTTTCTCTTCTCCATTTTACTATATCTCGAAGACGATGTGGAAGTAATAGTAATTAATTTTGGAATGTGAGAAATATAGTTAACTTTTTAAGTTTTAAACAAAAAAATGCTCAATATCAAAAGGGTACGATAAATAATTGGTGATAAATTTCGGAGTGTACGAGTTGTGTCCCCAAATATTGTTAGGTGGATTATTATAATTCTCCGAACACAATCAATTATAACCATTCTAAGATATAATTTCCGCTAAACCAACCTGTTTTCCTCGAGCAAAGTACCTAAGTACAAATTCCTTACAAACCAAGCCTTGGCTATGTTCTTTAATCCCAGACTAAAACCTGACTTCTCTTCATCGGTGGATTGTATCTAATGGAAAACAAAAGCAATCAATTACTGTCGCTCCAGATATAGTTAATAATTACTAAGTTGAGATGAACAGTGCAAGCATGGATCGCTATATAAACAGGAAAAAGGAAACAATAAGGGAGGTTAATTGTACTGCAAGGAAGCGAGATTCCGTATGTGAACTGCAATGTGAATCAAATTCACTCACAGTAAACTCGAAACTACCGGCGGCCGCATTGTTGGACATTATTGTTGATCATTCTTATTCATAAATTGATGTGTTTTATGTACTAAGATAAGAACAAGTTGTGGAATAGAAAGTACGAGGAAAAGTAATACCTCACAAAGACTGATGGGTGTTTTTTTATTCTCTCTCTGTTGATTCACATTCCAATCAATTTTTTCTCAAATCGCAATGCGATAACAAACAGAAAAATGCACAGTATTAAACAAAAGTAGAACAATATTTTTATATGTAGCTTCCCTGTATGATATGATCACGGTGAGACTTCTGTGTATGTATATATGAAACGGATAGATCCAAAAGGCAGAATATTATTTACACATAATTCAAGTAGTGCTACAGTGTGATTTAACTTTGAAAAAGCCATGGTTAAGATCTTAAAGATCACACCAATTCACCTCTTTCAATGGTTTAATCATAACTCTCATCACTACCCCAGCATACTTTCTATATTATAATCATTTCTAGTCTGAAGAACAAATCCACGATTCCACCATACCTTCACCTCTTGGTGCAATATTATCCTGCCCCTTCTCGCCGTGAAAATTTGATGATGAAGAAGCCGAATATATGATCTTTCCGCTCCTAGCATTACGTGATAAACTGTAGTTACCATTAACAGGCGTCATCTGAGGTAGATCACCGTTGTTTGAAGGACTCTTGCTCCAGTTTGTTGCATCGTTATCATCCCTCAATGCCATTTGATCCGAAGAAATGAGATTTGGAAGCCCAGAAATGGTCGTGTTAACATGGCCGTGACCCGAACTGAATTCACTCAAGTCCCCAATTTTGATATGGGAATGGTCATCCGATGGAATTTCCAATGAAACTCGAGGTTTTGATGAGCCTAGCATGGCTGAATTGGTAAGTTGGAAAATGTTGGAAAGATTTGAACTTTCAGTAGCCAGTTGGTAGTTAATGGACGGAGTTGACGTACCAGCACTGGTAGATGAAGAGCCAGAAGTGATAATATTATTATTAGAAATAGAACTAAACAAGGAAGATGTTGATGCAGAAGAAAGAAATGGATTTTGTAACTGAACTTTTTGTGCAAAAGGTCGCAGCAGATAGGGCGGTTGTATAGTGTCCAAGGGGCTAGATCTCATGCTAGATGGTGTACCAAAAAGATCAAGCCGTCCTCGTGGAAAAGGTGAAGAAGTGAATGGTGGCGCTGGGATACCTGTAAATTCCTGCACCATGGCTCTGAAATTGGTGGTGTCTGTGGTTAGCACAGTAGTCGGTGCACGCCTGGACGCTCTTGATCTTTTCTTCGGGTTACGCACCGCCGTTTGATTCTGGCTCTGAATCTGATTTTGATTATCAGATATTGTGTTATCGGTAGGAACTGGTGGTGCACCACTTGGAGGGTTGTTTACACCGCTAGAGAATGGAACTGTAGGGGAGTGATTGGTGAAAGAGGCCATAAAATCAGGCGAAGCGAGTATGGGGTTGATGATATCAGTGGAATTACGCTCAGATCCTAGGGTAGTACTTTTGGGCCACACCATGTTTGGATTGAGAAGGGAGCTCGGGTTTTGAAATCGTAGATAGTATGAAAGTGGGTCAAACACCGGTGGATTTGTTGGGTGTGGTTGTGACAGAGCCTGCAGTGGCGGTGGTTGGGGTTGTAGTGGGTTAGAAATGGGGCCAACATGAATAGTTGGATGATTCATCAAAGCTGAAATCGAATCGGCGCGTGATTCGTACTCTTCATCCCCACCACTTGATGACTGCAAACTCCCACTATTGCCAGAATCCATTTCTTCTCTCTCTATTCTTTTACGGCAAGAAAGCAAATTCCACAGAGAGAACACCAATAAGAAAAGGGAATAATCCAAGAGGGAGACAGAGATATGAAGATAGATTTTGCACTACTGCAGTGAGTTTTGCTTTGCTTATTGCTACAGAACCATTAAATAGAAGCTACTACAAAAGACATCAAGAGAGAGAGATTTTCCAGAAAGTAGCCATGATTTAAAGCACTGATCTGCCAAAAACACAATCCTTTATGGGCATCTTTTTTCCTCCTCCTCTTTGATCAAAAGGGATTTTCTATAAAAAAACCAAAACATCTAATGAAATTGATGGTGACTGAACTGGGATCTATCTGTTTTTGCAGGTAAACTTCTTGTTTTTTGCCTTATATTGGTTGTGGTTGGATTAGGGTTTTGATCAAGATTCAAGAAAGATATAGAGAAAAGGAAAGGTTTCTCTTTAGCCATTCAACTCTTAAGAGAGAAAAACATAGGCGGCTTCATCTCATGTTTTCCAGTAAAAAGATCACAGAGTGGGGTCTCCATGAGAGAGCAAAAAAGACTGTTGAAAAGAGAAAATGAAAGAGAAAGGATGGGTATTAATGTATACAGATTTTTTTTTCTTTTTTCCAGGTTTAGGTTTGTCTAGAGAGTGTGAAAGGTTTGAAAAAAAGCAATGTAGAGGAATAAGAAAATAATAAAATCTTTAAATAAATAGTATCAAAAACTACAAATTACTTTTTTCAAGGGGATAAAGAGGTGGACTAGAAGCCAAATTAGAGGAGATGGTTGGTTGTTGAATGTTATACTTAATTATATAAATATTAATTAAAGAAACAGAGAGGTAGCCACCAGTATTACCAGCTAACATCACCTTTCAACACCAATCCAATATTTTAATTATGTATAAAATTCTTATAAATTTAAAATAAGTCCAAAAAGAAATATCATGTAAATAAAGTCAAATTACATTGATGAAAATGTGTGATTGAAAAGAAAGAAAAGTTATTGATGTGATGTAAAATATTATTTTATTGAAAAATGTATGGTTAAAAATGAGTAGAAGAATAAGAATGAAAAAATTAATGTGGTTCAGACATAGACTTAAAGTATTAATTGATTACTTCCTTGTAACTTATAATAATATAGATTGCAACATTATATTATTTCTTCTTTTTCGACGATTATGTGAAATATTTAAAGTTTTTTATATTTTTGTTTTTGACTAGTCCAATTTTTTAATTTTTTTTCTATATATTTTTGTCACCTTTGTTATAAACACATTTAGGATGTGTTTGATGAATATTATTGATGAAAGAATGTATTTTAAATAATGATATGATAGGAAATATGTAATTAAAAAGTAAAAAAAATTATTAAAATGATGAAAAATATTATTTTATTGAAAAATATATTATTAAAAATAAATTTTGAAAGAATATGTGTCAAACAGATGTTCAAATTGGCGTGTGAAGTGAATATTCGATACTGTACATGCATATTTATTGTTGCTCACTTGTAAAATTTTCTTTTCTGTAACAAAAATTGAAAATTTCAATGTTCTTCCCTACCTTGTTTATGCTGCAGCTATTATACCTGGAATTATTTTCTGAAAAAGAAAAAGGAAAATATATTTTTGGCATAGCTTTGACCAAGTCAATAAAACTGAAAACTTCAGAAATACTCAAATAGGAATATTTAGGGTTGCTATGAACACCTTCAAAGAATCTTCTGCAGTGCACTGAAGTTTAGGAGGAAAATCATTACATTATCTCATCTACAAATTTTTTTGTCCACATATTTCCAGATTCTTTTCTTCTATTTATATATTTATTCTTAATTAATCCTCATATTTTCTCTTAATTTTCAAATTAATGAAGAAAAAGATAGAAAAATTTAACAAGCTTTGCTATGATAGATGGATCAGTTGAACAACACACTAAAGTTCGCTCTAACCATAAAAACTAATTCATTTTTTGCTTTCTAAAGCAAACCATTTTACATTCATCTTTTATTACAAATTGCATGGATCTTACGTCGAACTATTATATAAATTTTCTTTATTAGAAGTTGAATAAGATAAATATATGTGTAGGTATAAATATGTGTGTATACTGTATATAATAACATATGAAGTGTATGGTTAATCCAATAACGAAAGTTTCGTAAGGGCGATCGGAGCTGTACCTCTACAAGTTCACCTACTAACTAGACAGCACCAAGAAAACCCTAAAATTACGGCACAAATTTTCAGGTCTACCAAGTCTACACGTAAAGCAGGTAGCAAGTGGCTTAAGTTTTTTGTCTCAATTCTTTACTGTTCTAAATATGCGCGGCATATAATATACACACACATATAGATCATAACGTGTATCTAATAAGGACACGTTGCATTGAAAGCAGCGGGAAAAGTTTACCCAAGGATAGCTTAGCATATGTACGTTGCTTGCTCCTTTTGAACTACTCCAAAGATGCAAATATTATTTCAGCCAACATGGAAGAGAGATATGCATCCATGTGGAACTCTGTACTACGATCTTGATTGATTGGACTTCCATCATTTTCATTAATGCTGTAACTCACTCAAGGAAGCAATACACATACATAAACATTATGAATTATGATCTTGGCCATTGGATCAAATGATTGGATTCTCTCTTGACGAGATTAGGAAGTCATAGTCTTGTCATAAAAATTGTGACTGTTTTATCAATCTAAATTTTTAAATCTCTAATTTTTTAATTGGTTTGTGCATACAAGTTCCTTCAATTATTGTTAAACTTCATCAACTTTCAAATTTGGCAAAATTCGAATGTTAACATATGGCCCCTGTTCCATTAATTTATAATAAAATTTTCTCTCTTCTTTTTAACCACACAATTTTTAACAAAATAATATTATACATAAATCAAAATATTTTCCTTCTTTTCAACCACACATTCTAAAAAAGCATTATTCCAAAAATTATAACATCAAATTTATCGAGACCAAATGAGAGAATGGTACGTGACCTTTACACTTGGACATGTGTTAAAAGGTGCATATTATTGCTCCGAAGATAAGTACAACTATTATATTCAATATAAATCTCAACTCAGATAAACAAAAAACAATTTGGTTGAAGGAGACAAACAAAGAAAAGTATAATATATGAGTCGAATTTTAAATTTGAGAGTGAAATTATTAAATCTCAATTAGTCCCTATTTGATGGTTATTATTTGGCAAATAAAAAAAAGTTGAAAAGTGAATTTTTGGAGAATGTGTGATTAAAAGGTAGGAAAAATTATGATTGTCAAATAGGGAGTTACTTTCAAATGGCATAAAGTTCGATTATTTGTAGGCAAAAGAGATGCAACGAAACCTTTCGAATGCTTGACCCCCGACTTTGCCACAACAGCTCTCATGTCGAACTCAATATTATCACATAGTAGCTATCATAGGCATGTGACCTACCACACCTTGTCATAGGCGAATCAACAGTGGTTTGACTACAAGCCGCCTTTGTTGAGATGTCATATCAATCATACATCACATTGCTCGATACATTAGATTGCGACTTGCTCAAGGCATCAAAGATTTGACCTCAATTGCTTAGGATTCAAGAGCCCCATTTGGTGTGGCCAAAGGTTGGGTTCCTTCGAATCGCTTCAAAGTGGCAAAGTGATAAATTTACAAGGATCTGCGTCATCTCGAATAAAAGCATGTTGATGTTGAAAATTATGAACCCTAATTCTATTCCACCGAGAGCAATCAATTTGAATAAAGAAAAATAAACAATCAAGAATAAACAAAATTTATAGATGTTCGTCTCAATGTGAAAACACGTCTTCTTCCGTTGCTACAATAATTTACTATGATAAAAGAAAAGTTTACAAGAGAAAATTGCACATCTATCTTCTCTAACACCTCTCTCTATTTGATGGATGATAAAAAATCTAAGAAGATCTCCATATTTATAAGATAAAATAGGGCAAAACGTAATCTTATAAGGATTCCAATTCTTTAATAGAATTTTACAAGAAATATGTTCTTTAACTTGACAATAATTAGGACTCCAGTTCAAACATAAATTCCAAAATATTCCTTAATGAATTAAGTTCCACAACTTAACAATCTCCTACTTAAAGAATAATTCACCATCAATGACTCCCGTGCAGTGGCAACAACTCCTCATTTCTCAAAAGAGAAGTCCAACTGAAGTTGAACACAACTTTAATTTCTCGATCGAAATAGTTTTCGTCAACATGTCAACTCCAATTTTAAGATTCCATCGTTTTCTAATTTTAGCTGGTAAACCAATTTAGTATGCAAAGCCTTCTTCCATTTTGGTAACTCTGTGAATTTTCATGTTTGATTGGACAATACTGAGTCTATCTCATCCTTCATAGCTAACTCCCACTTGATTGATTCATCAACTTGTATAGCTTCATTATAACTTTTTGGTTAATCTATATCATTCAATAACATATAATGCGATGCTAAAGAATATCTTTGTGGAGGTCCAACAGTTCTACAGGACCTTCTAGGTTGGAACTCAAATTTTGTAGCATTTGACTCCCTTTCGATTTTAGAGAAATTAACCCTTCTTTGCTTGCCTAAAATACAGCATTCACACAAACTGTATTCAACATATTTCAACCCAGATATATTCCCTTTAGACTGAAGTATTTTCATTCCCTTCTCAATCATGTCTCTACAATTGGAAGTGATGTAAAGAGTTCCAAATTTATCTATTCGAGCAACAACCATGGCCCCTTAGTAACTTTCTAAGCACCAACACCAAAAGTCACATTATGACCTTCATCATCAAGTTGTCCAACTGAAATTAGATTAAGTATCAGTTTATGTACATGTTCCATCTTACGAATTTTTCTTACAGACCCGTTTAACATCCTCAAACTAACGTCACCAATACCAACAATATTCATAGGGTTCTCTATCAGCAAGATATACCTTTCCACAATTTCCAGTAACATAGTCTTTCATAATCTCATGATGTGTAGTGGTATGAAAAGAAGCTCCTAAATCCATCACCTAAAAATCAATAGGATGTCAATCGACAAGAGTAAAGCATCTTGTACCTCTTCAGTAATCGCATTAGCAGTGTTATTATTCATTTCTTCATTCTTTTTTGGTGATCTGTAATTCTTCTTCACGTGGCTACTCTTACCATAGTTCCAGCATTCCACATACTTTTCAAACCGGAACTTACTTCTACCAATCCTTCACTTCCCACTGTTACCATTAAGGGAATTTTCCTCGAATTCAAAGCTCGACATTGAGACTTCTCAAGAATCTCTCATGCATATTTCTTCAACAAGAATAATATCATGAACATTAATGAATTTCAATTTCGTATTGCCTATAGAGTTACTAACCGAAATTTCCATAGCCCCAACTATTCGGTAATGATACCAATAGAATTAGTGTACATACCTCATCTTCAAATTTAATATCGACTAAGACCAATTGATTGATAATTTTATTTAGTTTATTGAGATGTTCTACCGTTGGAGAACCTTTAGCAATCTTTAAATTAAATAACTCTTTCATCAGATGTACCTTGTTATACACAGATGGCTTTTCATACATATCGAGCAATACCTTCATAAAATCCATCATGGTTTTCTCTATCACCACATTGTAACCAACATTCTTTGACAGTGTCAATCGAATAACACCCAATACCTGACGATCAAGAAGTTTCCAAGCAACGTCCAAAATTCTTTCCGACTTTCCATTCAAAAGATGATGGTGCAATTTTTTTACTGTAAAGATAATCCTCGATCTACATCCTCCATAATGAAAAATCGATACTATCAAACTATAGATCCCCAGCGACATTCCTTCTTCTCTCGTCATTGTTCTCAATCAAAACCAAAAGCTCTGATACCAATTGTTAAGATGAACCCTAATTCTATTCCACCGAGAAAAATTAATTTAAAGAAAGAAAAATATACAATCAAGAATACGCAATATTTATAGAGGTTTGTCTCAATGTGAGACTACGTCCACTTTTATCGTTGCAGTAATTCACTATGATAAAAGAAAAGTTCACTAGAGAAAATTGTACACCTATCTTTTCTGAACTCTATTTATCTCTTTATCTCTCTAATTGATGGATGATAAAAAAACCTAAGGAGAGCTCCCTATTTATAAGATAAAATAGAGCAAAACCTAATCATATAAGGATTCCAATTCTTTAATAGAATGTTACAAGAATTGGGCTCCCTAACTTGACAATAATTAGGACTTCAATTCAAACATAAATTCATAAATAATCCTTAATGAATTAGACTCCACAACTTATCAAACGAGGCTTTGGAATATGCTCCTAATGTCTCAAAAATATAGTGCTAATGAGATAATGGAATATGACCTTCACGTCTCGATCAAGAAGCTAGATTAGGCGACATACTCAAATTTATTCTCCTCTGAGGAGAAAGTGCTTGCATGACATTGATTGTATGTATGCATTGGCTTTCTTGCAAACTTGGAGGAGAAAGTCTTTAAAAATGAATAAATGCAGGCGAAAAGGCTTCCATTAGTCATAGACGTGAGATGATTGAAATTGACGTAACACAATACTCCCTCAAGTCCAAGCATAAATATTTATATAATGCATTGCACTTTGATTCATAAGTGAAATAGCTAAGGAAAAGTTCCACTATCAAGGTAAAGTAGGCAACACAAGACATGAGTGAAGGGATGCGAGCAAATCATCACGACATTACATGTTCCCAAGATAGAATTATGATTGCAAGTCATTACTATGAAGAGATGTGATAAGTACATTTTTACACACTTATCTTACTATCAAAACATAGAAAATTATTGATTAATATGTTGGAATATAGTTTAATTCTATGTAATATATGTTTTGCAGGACAAGTGATGAATGTAGCGGAAATAAGGAGAAACAGGTGAGAAATGATGAAAATGGAAGAAAATGAAATTTCAGGGACTAAAGTGCAAATAATATAAACCTTGTGATGAAGAATCGAGAGTGTTAGAGGTCGATTGGATGAAGAAAGCAGTCAAAGGGATGAAATATAGCCACGACATTTCACATATCAACTTTCAAACTGAAAAATTTTGCACCGATTCTCAGCCTCATATTGAGACCAATTGTTGACATGGAAAACGATCAAATTCAAAGATGATATATGAAGAAAAGTTGTAGCTCTTGGCATTAGCTTTCTAACGCATCTTGAATCACCTCAATCAAATATCTATAGAAGAAGATATGGTCAAAATATTGAAAACTGTCCGACGAGTAAATACTATAACCATGTGGTCGCATGGTTATAAATCCATTCGGCCGCATGGTTATTTACTGAGAATTCAAGGGCAGCAGTTCTTTGTTTCATGCGATCGCATGAATTTATACCTTGCGGTCGCATGAGTCATTTCTATATGCGAACTTTCAGTTTCCGAAATTGATTCCAACACTTATGGTAATTAATTTTTCACGCGTCTCTTAACCCTAAAGGACCCCAGAACGTCCCATTCTTCATTATACATCACATAAATTTTTGCTCAAGAAACTCATGAAAAACTAACAATTTTGGTGAAGTAAGAGAGGAACTTAATTGGGTGATTTCATGTAATTGGTCTTTTTTTGCTGAATAAACTTATAATTTAGACTTTTCTTTTCA
>CAIGRN010130577.1:0-17571 GCA_903798345.1 Fraxinus anomala
ATGCAGTATCTTCCTTGATGAAGCTTACTTAAAGAAAGAGCAGATACTTCCTGTATACAAGGTAAGATATAGTAGCCATTTACAAAAAATCCCCCCAAAAATGTGCTTTCCTCTAGCCAAAGTTTCTACTGCATGCCTCAAGAAACATTTCATTTTCATTTTCAGTTAAGGAAACAATAAAATTTTCACAATTTGCCTGTTACTCCATCAAAATTCAATCTTAAACAAATTTTGATTAAAAAGAGAAAACATAAACGAGAATTCTAATTTACAACTATATTACTAATAATCAGATAAAATATCACGATCACAAGCAAAATTTTCTTATTATCAAAATTCAAAATTATGATTTCTTCAAATTCAGGGGGAGAAAATGTGAAAACCCAAGTCCCAGCTGAGTTTATTATTCTCTTCTTTTCAGAAAATTAAATTTATACATAAATAAACTAAGAACAAATAAAGACCCATAATTTTATTTTCCATATCCATCTTCTACCCTAATTCACTCAAAAACAGCAAAATTAAGATCATTAAAAGACTAAAGAAAGAAATCTAACAAAGTAAACGATCAGTCGAACGATCAATCCCAAATCGAATGCTTCTGTTGAGAGAGAGAGAGAGGTCGGTTCAGTCCGGCTTTTGGAAACAAATTTATTTCCAAAATAAAAAATAAAAAAAATAGAAAGATTTAACAAATTTGAGATTTGCAAGGAAACTGGAAAGAGTACGTAACTCACTAGGATTCAAATTTCCTTGATGACATATCATCAAAATCTTTTATATATATAAACCATTACAAACATTAAACCCTAGAAATTTGCAGTAAACCCTAGAAATTAACAATCATGAGTTTTTCAAATCCCTCAGTAACATACCCATTACTTTTTCTCGTTCTCTTCTTTTATTGCCTCAACAATCAATTTCATTTTCTGCTGCCCTTCTCTTCTTCCCCTTCATCAATTTCCCCTCACAAGCACCAGGATCAGGTACGAGTTACTGTGATTTTAGTCTCTTCGTGGCATGTTTGATAAGGTGTAGGAGAGTTCATCATATCCGTTACACAATGCCATGCCATCCATGTAGCTTTCTCTGTTTTCCTGTTTGTTTGTGCTAATGATAATATTTTATTTATTTATTTTTATATTTTGAGGTGTTGAAGATTAATGGCAGTATCGAGTTCGAGCCACTGGAAGAAGGGTTGTCACGAGCTCGAGCAGCTATACGTGAAGCCAGTCGACGACGAAACTATATAACTCCTAAGAATGAGAGTTTCATCCCCAGAGGTCCCATTTACAGAAACCCTCGTGCTTTTCACCAGTTAAGCAAAGCACCATCTCCCTTTATTATTTTTCTTCTGCAAATTTGTCAAACCCTATAATTTCTTGTTTAAATAATTTCGGATGGGATTAATTAGGAGGAAGAATTGTGCACTTTCTTTCTTTAGATTCTATAAATTGTTAAAAATTGCATGCACCATATTACAATACGTACAGGCTAAGTATTCGTATGTGTGTCTTTTTATACTTATAAATAATTATTTTTTTGTTAAAAATTGCATGCACCATATTAGAGGTCAACCGTAGTTGAACTCTTTGACGATTCACCATACTTTTTTTAGCACAGTTATTTAATAGTTGATTTTTTGTTTAGTTTGGAAGCAAGATAGGATCCTTATTCTTCGTCCATCATGTTCCGTCAAGTGAAAATAATTGCCTTGTACATACCTAATTAGAATCGGGCCAATCCGTCCCCATTTTTATTATTGTAACACTCAGCCTCTGATGACTTCCCGTCAATTCTGTTGCTCCACAGCATTAAGCAACTATACGAGCAGAAATTATTATTATTATAGGGTTGTTTTGATAGAAGTTTTAGCAAATTTTAATAAAAGTTGATCAGACGTGTAGTTGAAATGTTGTGTATCTCATTGAAGTATAGTTCAAATTAAAGTTTGACTAGTTTATAAAGTTTTGTCAAACAAGTCGTAAAGCAAGAATGGAAAAGTAGCAATAAGGAGTTGTATCCGGCTAGACATGTCCATATGCAAGGGTTTTTTTTTTTTTTTTTTTTTTGTCAACTTTTTATATAAATTGTTAAAAATTGCATGCATAATATTACAATACGTACAGGCTAAGTATTCGTATGTGTGTCTTTTTATACTTATAAATAATTATTTTTTTGTAAAAAATTGCATGCACCATAGTACAGGTCAACCCTAGTTGAACTCTTTTGACGATTTACATTTTACTTTTTTTGCAAGTTTAAAATATTGATACTTTCTCCATAATTTGTATGTTATTTTGCATATAATTGGAAGCAAGATATGATCTCTCTTGGTCTCATCGAATTTTGGCATTATTCATTCACACCTAATGGATGCTTATTCTTCATGCATCATGTTCCGTCAAGTGAAAATAATTGCCTTGTACATACCTAATTAGAATCGGGCCAATCAGTCCCCATTTTTATTATTGTAACACTCAGCCTCTGATGACTTCCCGTCAATTCCGTTGCCCCACAGCAGAAATTATTATAGGGTTGTTTTGATAGAAATTTTAGCAAATTTTAATAAAATTTGATCAGACGTGTAGTTGAAAAGTTATGTATCTCATTGAAATATAGTTCAAATTAAAGTTTGACTAGTTTATAAAGTTTTATCAAACAAGTCGTAAAGCAAGAATGGAAAAGTAGCAATAAGGAGTTGTTTCCGGCTAGACATGTCCATATGCAAGGTTTTTTTTTTTTTGTGGCCAACATGTTGAAAACGACATGTTCATAGAGATGTATTAGAATTTTGGACCGACGCCTTATTTTGTTTCCTCATTTCAAAGGCACTCCTATATTTTAATAGGATAATTTTTGAATTGGATCAAGATTTTCAATTCAATAATGGATCCATGGTTGAAGAAGTTTTGTGTGTACCTTTACAACGTTTGATTTGAAGTTTTTATTCCAAGATTGGTAGATTTTGATGGATATGATGTGTGACGATTCATCATTCACCATTTTACTTATATCCAATATTATATCTGTGCTAAATTATAACCTGCTAATAAATAGGTTGTTAATTTTGCAAGATCATCTATGAGCATATGTTTAGTATATCGTACTGAATAGGATTGATATTAACGTAGACAATATTTTAACTTTTTTCTTCCTTAAATATTGTCTAATCTTGTTGACTAGCAAACATAAAATTATAGAAATTAAGCACCTGATTTGCTAAACATAATCTATGACCATGGTACATTAGGAGCCACATAGAGATGGAGAAGAGGTTCAAAGTATGGGTATACAAGGAAGGAGAGCCACCATTGTTTCACAGAGGACCCTTGAAAGACATTTATGCTATTGAAGGCCACTTCATTGACGAATTAGAGAATGGAAAGAGTCCGTTTCTTGCGCGCCACCCTGACGAGGCGCACGCCTTCTTCCTCCCCGTTGGCATTGCAAAGATTATTCGATATCTATACAGTCCCCGACTGGATTACGACCGCTGGCGCCTCCAAAGCGTCGTTACTGATTATATAAGTGTCGTATCGAATAGATATCCCTACTGGAACAGAAGCACTGGAGCTGATCATTTCTTTGTGGGCTGTCATGATTGGGTAAGATTACATACTTCGTGTACAACACAAAAAAAAAGAATAAAGTTAAAATCTTGTTTCTTATACAATTCCGAAATGTTTCATGAGACGAATTGAAGTTTAATTCTTTATATTTCAGGGACCAGATGTTTCAACTGCCAGTCCTAAGTTGTATAAAAACCTTATCAGAGTGTTATGCAATGCCAATATTACTGAAGGTTTCCAGCCAGCAAGAGATGTTTCATTGCCTGAAATTAAAGTCCCTTCAAAAGCATTGGGGCCGCCCGATGTCGGGCAGTCCTCCAACAACCATCGTCCCATCTTAGCTTTCTTCGCCGGAGGACCTCATGGTCACGTTAGAAGAAGCTTGTTCGAGTACTGGAAAGACAAGGATTCAGACATTCAAGTCCATGAATACTTACCCAAAAATGTAAGCTATTTTGAAACGTTAGGTCAAACCAAGTTTTGCCTGTCTCCAAGTGGATGGGAGGTGGCAAGTCCAAGGTTGATCGAATCCATGCACGCCGGATGTGTACCAGTGATCATTTCAGATGGCTATGTTCTACCATTTAGTGATGTTCTTGACTGGAGCAAATTTTCTGTTCATATTCCGGTGGCTCGGATACCGGAGATTAAGACAATCTTGGAAGGGATTTCCACAGATGATTACCTGAAAATGCAGAAGCTAGTTTTGCAAGTGAAAAGACATTTCATTCTTCATCGACCGGCTCAACCATTTGATTTGTTATATATGATTCTTCATTCTTTGTGGCTAAGGAGGCTTAATATTAGATTACGATTGTAATTTGCTACATTATTCTAATTAGAGGGAGTACAATTTGCTACATTATTCATGTTCGTTAGGTAAGATGCGACGATAGAAAATATAATAGATAGTTTATGACATCTATTTCTATAAAACTCAATATTTTTCCGAATAAGCAAGAAAAATCTATCCTTGGCGAATTAGGATTTAAACTTGATTTTTGATTTGGACCAACCTCCACTACCAAAAATATCAAGAGATCAAAAGCCCTGAAAACAAGAACAGAAGCAAAACCTTACGAAATTCGAAATTATTACGATGCATATGATTAACGACAAATATTTATCAATTATTATGTTCAATTCATTGCGTTATAATATGAACTTTCAAATTTTACGGCCTCGATACGAGTGAAACTAACGAATCTTCTTGTAAAACTTTAGTGAGAGTAATATGAAACTATTAAGCATTTACTTTCAACGTTGTCAAGTTGTTTATGAAGTATGAATCTTTGAAAATGACCCATTTACCATATTGACTAAAATTCATTTGATCTCAATATGTTTTTACTGTTTTGACTGATTTACTTTCATATAGAAAAAATAATAATTTTGAAACCAATTTTACATTATGGTAAAAAAAAAAAAAAAAATTCACTTCTACGTAAGAAAAATATTTAAGAAGATGAAATTTTGTTAGCCCTGAATGGCAAAATCACATTGAAAATAATTGTTACCCATTTATATTATCATCAATATTAAGAATCACTAAAATAAGTGTTTCAAAAGCACAAAATGTGATTAGGCGACAAGAACAAGTTTTTATGATCCTAATCGGGCCTAAACCTTGTTGTCTTCAAAAATGGCGAAGTGATTCTCTTTATATACAAAAGGTGTGCAGGTAAAATTGCCTAGGTCGCGTCTTGTTATAATGTTAGATCTTGGTTTGTGCGCTACTTGTTAAATTAGTGATTAGTGATTGGTAGATAGGGCAATAAAGAGTGCAACGATTACCTATTTTATTGTATTAATAATAGAAGTTTCTTTTCCTAAAACCAGAACTTTAGGAGTGATTGTTAAACATCAATTTCTATTTAATAATAATTTTATGCCTATGACAAATTCATCTTTTACTAATCTTTTATTTCATTGGCTTACACCCTAACACGTCCCATCGGCCTCCCAATTGACGGGTTCGAACAGCCATGAGACAAATCCTCTAGCTTCTGGTAATTCACCCTTAATTAGACCTAATCATCCCCTTTATATGGTCAACTAGTTCATTTGGCTATGAGTAAAAACAGCTTAAAATGTAGTTAGACAACAAAATTAATCTACACTAAGGTGGCATCTAACATTTTGCACTCTGCACAAAATTGTGATAGAGAATGTGTTGATGAGTATTACTAGTAAATTCGTGTGTGCATCGTCTTTATCCACCAATGAATTAATATTACATGTCACGGGTGATTAACATAAGATAAGCGTGCGCGCACATATATAATCACTTTCGGAATATTGAATATAAAAGGTTATAATCACTTTCGGAATGAATTACAAAACCTTCTTTTGGCAAATTCATGAATTATTTATAAAGAGAAATTGTAAGATGAATAGTGTGTCCGGATAATGAAGAATAGTTATGAATACATTGTTGGAACAGCATTAATTTTGTGCCTAAAATAATTAGATGAATTGTTTTTTTTTTCTTAATTTTGAGTAAATTATCCATTTTCATAGTAACTCTTACATAAAATTACTTATTTTCAACTTTAATCAATAAAATACTAATATTCAAAACTTTTTAAGCTCGAGTAATACTATTGATGATGTGATAACTCATTATCTCTTACATTTTACTTCCCTTTTCGTATCTCTCGTTTATTCTATATAAACTGTCAAGTCACAAATGAAACATTATTCTTTAAGCTTAGCCAAACACCCGACGAAGTGTGAACTATGGTGCAGCATTTCTCTTGGCGGGTAACTGAACGGTCAAAGGAAATATAAAAAATATCCGTGTTTCGTAGATTCTTCTTGGTTGATTAGCCTATCATGTGCGTCAACTCGACTGCAGCAAAATGAAAATCCAGTATTCATTTTCCATGGACACATTCTGTTGTAATTTTCCTAAACATCCAAAACCTCACCAGTTTTTAACTGGCCTTGTCTTCCATCAATTTCAGTGTGCAAGATTGTGTTTCAGTGTGTGTGAATTTGTGATTTGTAATGGGATTTTTGAGTTTATCGTTCTTTGGTTTATGGATTCTTGAAATTGTTGCTCCCCAACCAAAAACTGAACCCCGTGAAGGTGTTTTTGTCTCTCTAGCTACAATTATAAATAATTTCATGATAAATTATTTTTGGGCTACTTATAATTGTTTTCTAATGCTTCTTGTTTAGTGGATGCAATTAACAAGATTATTGATCATTGGAAAATAAGAAGCAAGTTGAATTTAAGTGTTGATCCCTGCATCCAAAAACGCTACATGGGCTCCTGATACTGCAAACCCAAGAATTACTTGTGATTGTTCATATACTGTTTGCCATCTTACCCACTTGTCAGTTAATTAGATTCGTTTTATTAATTTCTCCTCTAATAATTTCTTTGGATAAAATATATTTTGATTGTGTATGTTTCGGGAAAATATATGCTTTGAATGTGTCTGGTGAAATTCGTCAAGCACTGTTTGTGCTGACAGAACTTTGGACTTGTGAGTAATAGTAGATCGTTAAGCATTTACTTATCTTTCTTATGCCAAATTAATTAATTTGATGGATTATGTGTTATGCTTCAGGAATTTGGGTCAGAATGTAATAAACGGTTCCATTCCACCAGAAATTGGGCAGTTGTCGAAACTGAAATACTTGTTAGTATCACCAAAACTTTCTCATAATTAACTATAAGGATCTCACTGGAGATGATTCTTCTCTGGCAATCTCACTGGAGATGATTCTTCTCTGGCTTTCTTAGAGAACTTGACAAGTTTGTCCATATTGTAAGATACTGCATGACTAGAGCTACAAACAAATCCTTTTTTGAGGATCTGTTCGTTTATTGTTTGAGATACATTTCGGATATGCAATAAATTGCTATCACTTTTTAGTTTTTTTTTTTTTTTTTTAAGCTTCTGCTTAACAGATCATTGAGAAACTGTCGAATTGCTGGCCCACTTCCAGAATAACTTGGCACTTTGCCTAACTTGAAAATAATGTAAGTTGATTTAATCGAAGATAGCATAGATGTTCTCATAATTTTTCTCATTCTTCTGTTTTTTGAAGTTCAATTTGATTTATCGTTTCTAGTTTCTCGGAGTTAATTACTGCTCCAGAGTCACTAGCTTTTTGTTAGCTCCAACTAGAATTAGCTTTAAGTTACTGGATGCTTTAGGTTATGCATGTTGTTAACTTGAATTTTCTCTTCTGCTGAAATGATTTCACTATGAAAGAGACTTGAGCTTCAACAAATTAACTGGTCCAATACCAACGTCGTTCAAAAACTTTTCTTCGCTACAATACCTGTAAGTGGTGACATCCTTTCTCGCTCTTCTTCATTGTAAATCACTCACTAACCTTGTCCTAGTCAAGAAATATTCAAAAATTTGCATATCTAACTTTCAGTCACGGAAAAATGCAATGATTCACTTATTATAAATTGTAATTTATGAGACATTTATATTTAGCCTCCTGTTTTGGCTCCATTAAAATTTAATTTTTGAAAAAATGTATTTCGGAATAGTGATTTTTTTGAGAATGTGTGGTTAAAAAAGAAGAGTTTTTGGATTTACGTGTAATATTATTTTATTATAGAATGTGTGGTTGAAAAGAAGAAAGAGATAAATGAATTAAAATTTTAATGGAGTCCAAACAGGGGCTTAATGATTTTATTTCCTCTAGTTAAGAGGTCATATTTTCATTTAATTATGTAGTTATTTTTCGTGAAAATGCTTCATAATGGCTGAGTTTTAGCTATGACAACAGACAGAGAATATCAATATGAAGGATTTTATATATCTGTCCTTTATTGAGATTTGGAACTTTACTGATCAAAATCATTGAAACTTCTTATGCTTATATTTTTGCATGTATACATTGATCCAGTCTTTCAATGTGGCTTGATCATCGCCTCTCTGCTGTTGTCTGCATTTCAGATATCTTGGAAGCAATAATCTGAGTGGGGATTCGACTCCAGATGTTATAAGTTCAAAACTCATTGCCTTGTAAACCCTGAACTTTGAATTGGTTTGAATAGACCCCCTAAGTCCTTCCACGTTCTTCCCTTTGGGCATATTCGGAAACAAGAAAAAAAAAGGAACTCTTATTGTAGTATCTTTTTACTTAATGGAAAAGCATAAAATTGGAAAAGGTAACAGATTCTAAACCTTGAATAATGTCAACTGTGACGAGGATTTTTGAAATATTGGCCTTTAGCATCCATAAGGTATGTGAATTTGTATTTAATCAAAATGAAAAATACTTCTTTAAAAATAATACCATTAGAGAAAACCATTGATATCGGTGTTCCTTTAAGAGGCTTGATTTACTGAGTCCCTTCTAAAGGTAGTTAAGTTAGAAAGCCATTAAAGATAGCAATTTGAAGAAGTCCATTGCTATAATTGTATAGCCTGTTATAAAAAAGAGGTACTCCATTCAACCGTGAGAAAATCAGCATCAAGGGTAGGGTTTTTTTTGGTAGCATTAGCAGTAGTTTAATTAAATACTTAAGTGAAATAATATGTGTTGTGTCTTCGTCTTTATGGATTCTAGTCTGCTTAAATGAGAACTCGAGGATTTTATGAAGCCATCACAGAATTCTGCACAATGCTTTCTCCCTCTTTTAGCTGTTAGCTAGCCTTTTGCCTGATTTACATGCACTTGCTTGACTCAAAATCTAAATTTTTGCAGAGATGTATCTTTCAATTCTCTCTCTGGAAATTTACTGCTACATCGGAAGGACCTATCCATGTAAATTCAATCCTTTTTTGCGAGATTGGTAATGACTTAAATATTTATCATGCGGGGGCACTTCATGAGCTAAAATTCTCTTCCTTGCTTGCAGGAATGTGGTTGGAACTTCCATTAACGACAATAATTTGAATAATGGGTAAGTCGTCTCTAATATTAGGCAACTGAATTGACTACGGGAGTAGAGTCTTTCTATACTTAAAATCCTCTATAGACACTTCAACGTGTTCTTTACACGTGATCTCATGTTAGAAAATTCTATGGCTGAAATTAAATGAAATAGAAGTTATATTCCTAGAACAATTAATCATATCAATAAGATTAATTAAACTTACAATTATGTAGTAATTTAGCTACTTCCATTTTGTTTCATTCTTATCAGTGATCTCTTCATAGAAGACTTCTTAGGGATGTGTTTTGTTCATTGTATCATGCCATAACCAGCCACTTGACTGTTTTGTTCACTCCGCATTTAATGCTTCTTCAATTGTTTCTATGCTTCTTCAAAATGAATCAAGAAATGATGTAATTAAAGACATTACTCTCTAACAACTGTTTACTGAATTCTTATGGTAACCGTTTGACTAAACCTTGGTTAGTTAATGCAGGAAGGCTTCTTCCATGTTACAGGGTCTTCAAGGAAATACGAAGTGCAATACCAAATTTCCATCCAGTAAGTACACGATTTTTTCGCAGCCAATAAATTGGGCACAGTTTTTCTTTTTTAACATGTTTTCCGTTAACATAAGGAACAATTTGTTTGCCTATGGTATAGGGTCATTGATGAAAATGAAGTCATTTCTTGATGACATTGGATGTTTACTGTCTCAAACCATAATTAGGATGTACTTGGTTACTTATCATCCATAATGCATCGATTTTTGTTGAGTTTTCTGCGAGTGTAAAACTTCTGTTGCAAAATTTTGTAAAGTAAGGTTGTTTAGGTTCAACCTTGGTTTCATTTTGAAATTTTCTCAGATAATTTTATGTCAACTAATGCTAGAAAATTATAGCTTCTTACTTCGAAATGATATTTGATATGGCAAAGCTTTTTTCGTTTAAAAGGTTTAACATTCAAATTCAGGTGTGTGGAAAAAGAGGAGAAACTTGAGTTATGTTCAAGCTGATTGTTGGAAAATATGTAACTTTTTGTTTATTTTTATGTAGAATCATTTTTCATCAACTGTGGAGGCACAAAACTAGTGTCTGCAGATGGCATCCAATTTGATGATGATTCAGAACTGCTCGGTGCTGCCTCACTGTACTCGAGTGCTAACAGTCAGTGGTCCCTTAGCAGCTCGGGAGTTTACATTTCCAACCCGAATGGACCTAGATATATCACGCAGACATATTCTCAAATCACAAACACGTTGGATTCTGAACTGTATAAAACAGCTAGAATAGCACCGAGTTCATTAAGGTACTACGGCCTTGGATTGGACAGTGGGAAGTATCAAGTTGAACTTCACTTTGCTGAGATACAAATGGATGATTCACATTCTTGGAAAGGTCTAGGGCGACGTGTGTTTGATGTTTACATTCAGGTAATTGACTTATTTGAAAACAGATAAACAAAAACTACACTCAAGCACTTCAATTCTATGCCGCCACTCCTAATTCCTTTCCAAGCTTTGAATTTCTTTTCATGTGTTTATAACTTTACAACCTCAACATTTTCTACAACTAATGCAGGGCGAAAAAGTTCTCGAAGATTTCAATATCGTAAATGTAGCCGGTGGATCTAAGAAAGCCTTGATCAAGTCATTTGAGGCAAATGTGACAAACACGTTTATGGACATTCATTTCTACTGGGCTGGAAGAGGCACTTGCTGCATTCCATTCCAAAGCACATTTGGTCCTTTAGTGTCAGCTATTCATGTTACACAAGGTTTAAAAATCATTACTGTTTTCTTCGTCCGTTTCTTCATTTTTATGGAAATTTTCACTTTTGGTCCCCAACCACCATAGAAACAAGTTTGTGCAATGACGAAACCTTCCAAGTCTCTGTTAAATCATCATGTGATCCTCACATGTTCAACTTTATGAAGCTAGATTTTGTTTCCCAATTTCAGTTGATGGTCACAATGTTAAAGTGAGGCATGTTTCACAGAGGACGATAATTTAATGAAGATTTAAATAATTTCCAATATCAGGGGCTGATTGTGTTCATCTTTTCAAAATTTTGCAGTGTCTAATATTGATGGTTCATCCAAGAGCAACAAGAAAAACGTGGGGAGAATTCTTGGAATTACTATTGGATGTGCTGCAGGGTTACTCATTATATCTTCCATTTTCTACCTCTGGCGAGCAAAGAAAGAGCCAAAGCACACGCTAGTTCATACCGACTTTCCAACGACAGGTTGAACATCTCTTGACATATATAAGATGCTATATTTTGTGAAGATCGACATATTAAAACTTGAAATGCTCACTTACTCTGTCAAAAAGACTTAATTCAGGTGGCAAAGCTTCAAGGAATTAGTAGTGTAATTTGGCAACTTGTGATGTTGTACATAACTGTATTTCTTAAGTTAATATTGTTTGAAGATGTATTAAGTTTGCTTGTCAATGGGTCAAGCATTTCCTTTCATGGCTGTTGAAAACAGAGTTCTTTGTATGATATATAGACCATTTTGTTGTAAGAGTATATTTTCTTAAATTTGACAAAAATATTTTCAAATATAAAAAGGGTGTTCAATTGTTAGGGAAATCACACAATGCAAATTAGTTGCTCCCCATAAAAAAATTAAAAAAAAAAAAAAATTAAGAATCAAGATTTGAACTTGAATCTCACTGTATCACACAACCCGTTATAATACTATTTGTACGTCATGATCATTTATAGATTGATTTACAGAATGATGGTGTGGATTATATTAATGGATTTTTTACTTATTTTCTTTTCTCCCTTCTTTGTTTTTTTCTCTTTCATGTCATCATTCTTACATTAATCTATAAATCTTGATGTACAAGTAGCATTACTCTTAACTTAAAAGAGGATAAATACTTTTTAAAAAAAAATTGCTTGGCCATTAGGTGATTTAACACCTAGGATGATAGAATGTCATGTGACATTATGTCATTGAATTGTTTGGACTGTATAAAGAACAATCAATTCCTTCATCCACTCAATTTTTTGTCACACTTAATATGTCATCCAAGGTGTTAAAATCATATGGCAAAACAACATTTTTCATTTAAAAAACACTTCATTAGAATCCACTTTAATTTATTCCAATGTAATAATTTATCCATATTCATTTTTAAAAAAAATGTTTTCTCAATAATGGCAAAACCAAAAGTTTAGAGGCAAAAGGCAAAAGTACGGGTTTGTCCCGCTTTTGCTTATAAAAAGTTTGACGAAAATTAAAATCAAATTTTTTGTAAAGTTTGATAGAAATTATAAAAATGTGTGATCCAAAAATTAGGGATTCATAAAATTTATGATTAAAATTAATTATTAATTTTGATTTATATTAAAATTTAAAATTTAATTCGTACCAAACAAATTTTATATTTTCGTAATAATAAATAAATATATTATTTGTTTGGTACTTGTGCTAGTTTGCTTTGGCTACATTGGATTCTTTTTGTAAAAATAACGATGAATAGATCGAATAGGGGGAAAAAAAAATCACGTAGTCTAAGATTTAACGATGATTACATTGAGTTGAAAAAAAAAAATTGAAATTTGGATAAGTCGATTGTATTGAAAATAAGAATTTGTCTTTATAATACGAAGAATTGGATAATACTGAAAATTTGTACTTTACGTTTTTGTATTTTGTTAATTACATTTTGTGTTTTTGTGTTTTGTTTAATACGGCGTACCAAACAAATGCTAACATACTACTGTGTTTTCAGGAGGGGCATTTCAAGATTCTACAATGGAAAATCGAAGTCATCCGCAAGTTTGGCAGATGCTTCGTTGTCGTCTATAAAAAACTCTCGAAACTCGAGAATGCATACACAAGGAAACGAAGAAACCTTCTCGTCTGTAGTATTGCTAACTGGGATGTCAAGAATAGAAGCTCCCTTTCAAGGAGTAACGGAGGTGGGATTTCTAAGAGAGTGACAAACTCGAGTCGAACCACATTGGCCTTGGCCGTTGCCATGAGCAACTCCGAAAGTGACAAGCATCCCACCGAATGCAATTCTTCCGGATCATCCTTGTCTTCTCCCCAGAAGGATTTCTCAATGTGGCGGTCCATCTCCTTGGCTGATTTGCAAGAGAGTGTGACTACTACAACCACGTATACATCTTCAAATCAACTAGATATGAATCCCTAATGCTAACTAAACACATTGACATTAGGGGTAGCAACGGCCGCTTGGCTCATCAAAAACGAGCTACGAGCCGCTAGTCAAAAAGACGAGCCCGAGCAAGAGCCGAGCCGGCCTGCTCGGCTTGTTTTTGATGAGCGACTCGTTGATTTTTTTAAATTTTTATAAGATTTAGAAAATATATAGTTAAAAAAAATTAAAAAGTCGAGCTCGCGAGCCATGAGCTCGTGGGCCGATCCGAGCTCGACCCACGAGTTTCTGCTCAGCTCGTGGGGTATACGGGCCTCGAGCTCATGAGTATACGGGCTGGCTCGGGCCCATTGCCATTCCTAATTGACATACAACCTAATTTTGATCAAATGATTGATCAACTGATGTAACTCTCAACGGTCTTGGTACTAGATGTCCCAAAATTGATTTTTTCTTGTCTCTGTAAGCTAATGCCAATTCTCCATGGATATAGAGAAAATCTACTAATAATATTTTTCTTTGTTGATGCTTCGTTTTGATCATCCAACTACGTTTTGTTTTAACTTGTCCCTAGAGAAATGTTTTTGATAAATCGATGCATGTATCTCGGCGGTTGAGCCAACGAAATATATTACGTAAATCACGGAATTATTGAAATATTTTAGGTAAATCATGAGATTATTGACATGGTAAGTTTTTAAGTGGAATGTTGGCAACAAAATATCTTCGGTAGATTGCAAGATGATTGAACTCGTCTGACAAGTTTTGGACAACAATCATTCTACATATACATTTTGTTTTATATTGTGTCACGTATCGACATATGATTAGACAATTTATTCATTTTAATTTTTACTTTTTAATTTTTAAAAAAACACACTTTTCCGTCCAACTCTTTTTAAATTTCCATACAATGTAATGCAAAATGTAACCCATGAAATGTAGATAATTTTTTGGACAATTCCCAGGGAAATTTTTTATTGGTCTTCTACGTGCTATGGGTCTTGTTTTTTTCAATTTTCAATAAAATGTCGCCACATGTCCCTTGTAAAAAAAAAACCTAGTGAATTGTCTCTGTACACATAGCACAGCATAGCTCTTACAGAATGGTTGCACAATCGGTTTTGCATATTATTTGTACCCTAATGATGTATTTGCAACGATTCAAGAGTTCAAAAATATAATATTTATGAAAAAATTTAAGGGTTCTAGTTAAATTAAATCCATAACAAACATTCTTAATTAGAGTTTTCACTTCACTTCATTCAATAAAATTTCTTTGGAAGCAAGAAATCACAGTTTTTTAAAATGTCAATCGGATTTGGGGGAAATTGGGTTCTCTGTAGTTGATATCTCTGTTTAATTGAAGGCAGGAAGTTGCAATTTATATACTTAAATAGGAAGACGGAAGTGAGTATTTTATCCTTGGGGGAGTGTGTTATTGATGACGTGGCAATGCTCTGACATGTCAGCGGAATTGGAATGAAATTAGTGCCGACTGTAAATGCAATGTAGGGAACAATCATGCTATACGTGTATCGTTATTTATATCATCTTTTACACTGTTACATAATAATATGTCATTGGGAATGGTAAATTGCGATTGATGAAAAACATTTTTTTCTTTGAAATTGAGTGAGGTTTCACAAACATTTTAAAGTTCAGTGGAATTATGAGACACGTCCAAAGTTCAATTATATTTGAGACAATTAACCCGCTATTCGAAAATTCTTTAATATTACTAGATTTAATGACATTTTCTCTAATTATTTTTTATTTATTGTCTTGATATTATATTATATTAAAAAATTGAAGCAATATTTTCAAAACATTAAATATGCAAAAAAATAGCTTAAATTCCTCTTTTTTTTCTAGTAAATATTTTATATCGATTTTAATTTATCTATTTTTAACGAGAAATAAAAATTCACAAAAATATGATTAAGATAATATTACTCTTGAAAATTTGAAAATAAACTTTTAAAAATTTAAATAATTTATCCTTATCTAGATTAAAATTAAGAAAATAAATATAATCATAAAAATCATATACAGAGAATGAGGAGAAAAAGGAAAAATCAAAAAATTGTGCTAATAGGAAAAGTTTATGAAATTCATATAAAGGAAGAAAATATATCAGGTATCATCATAAAACTCGGAGTCCTTATAAGTTACTCTTAAAAATATGAATAATGTTATTCATAGTGAGTGACTACAGTAATTGTCCTATAATATTTATAGTCGCCGATTACGAATAGCATTGCTCTAAAAATATTGAGCTGAACAGTCATAATACAAAAATAATAATAATAATAATATAAATAAATAATTGGGCTTTTCTATTTCTTTTCTTGTAGGCTGCTCACTTGCCCACTAGCCCATCTTTCTGATATCTATCCATACCCGTATTTAGTAGCTAGTATACTACTCTAAATGTTTTTATCATGATCGATGAATAATATTATACGCTTTATTCAATAGAATTATGGTTTTTCCATTTGTACAGATGTAGGGGTTGACAGAACCCCTGTAGATCTCTCACATGAGGTGGGTTCTGCGTGGGACCCACCTGAATAAAAAAGTGAAAAAAAAAATACACCCCCCCTCCCCCCGATTTGTGAGTGGTCGGTAGGGGTTCTGTCAACCCCAACCTGTACACCCAACAAGCTTCATATAAATATAATGTTGTTTATTTTACTAAGTAGCTTTGACTTCAAAAGTATAGACTTCCAAGTAAAAATAGTGAGTTTAAAAAAAATATGAAAAAGGAAAAAAGGATAATGAAGTAGGGTATGTCAATGTCGAGTGAATATTGAATTCTTATTCATAGTCCGACCAATTTCAAACATATGATCAATAAATTGATGTTTCTTAGGAATACATTTTTTAACATTATGAACACGTATAATAGTGGGAAAAAGGACATTAGAGCAAGCTCCAATCATAGATATACAATTGCGATAGAATGGTTGGGAAGAGTAATTTCAGTGTCTAAATTTCCTTGTTAATAATTGAAATTTCGAGTTTCTTTAGCCCCTCTTTGACAACTATTTCTTATAAACTTCTTTTTTATACATGCACGTAAATCAAAATTTTTTTTCTACTTTTTAATCACACATTCTCCTAAAAATCACTATTCAAAATATTATTATTATTTTATTTTTTCATTTAATGGTTATAAAACCTGGGCTTAATTTTACTTATACTTTGATACATAGTTTTAGGCATTCAATGGATTGACAACTATGACTTAAACTTCCAGGACAAGAGTCGTTCCAATTTGGATTTAAGCTATTGGAGCTTGAATTAAATTTCTATTAGGCAATCCAATAGTAAAAAATGTGTCCCCTAAATGTGTGGGTATTAGCTGAATGGAGGATATCTGGAAATATTTGATTTTATAAATCTAAAAAATATATTCAAAGAAAAATTAACAAAGAGAGATATCTAGTTAGATTTAATAATCTCTCCAACACAATACAAATTATAACAATATATTACATTAAAATTTAGTTCAAAAATTTCTTTTGCAATAACCTCTTACACATTCAGCAAAGTTAGGGAACCAGATCGACTATGTACAAACTTCACTTTATCTCTGTCGTTTACTCTATGGCCAAAAAATTCAAATCAAAATGGAAAGAGTTACATATTCACATTCTAGCTCGAACTTTTGTAAGACTTTTACACAAAACATGGATCATAAGATTTTTTCAATATTATTATATTTTGATAAATGAATTTCATTCTTCATTTTAATCATAGTTTCATTTTCTTCTCCCTTTAACCCATTCTAATAAGTTGTGCGATGTTCCACATTTGATATTCACTACTCATGTTCCAAAGCAAACAACTCGAATGTGCTATTCAGTCGATTTTTATTTTCCTTGCTTTGTTTAAATGATTTTGAAATCAGGATTGAAATCCTCACTCGTTAGGTTCAATAGTTGACAAGTCAATATATAAAATGTATCAAATTTAGACTTGTTTAGATATTTAG
>CAIGRN010130616.1:0-14957 GCA_903798345.1 Fraxinus anomala
ATCACCAAGACTTGAATCTACGGATTCTATTATTTAATTTATTAGAATATAAATTCAATTAAATAATAAATATTGCCATATAATATGCATTGTATATATATATATATATTTAAAGTGTTTATGTCCCAAGTTGATTGGATCTAGTGCATAACACTTACACTTTCACTTGAAAAGAAGAGGGACACAAGATTAGGTGATCAAAAATGAAAAAAAAAAAAATTAGATTCGCATCATAGCTGGAACAGAAGATCAAATAACTAGAATTGAGGAATGGGAATTAGATTCCGTTTCATAGATGGAACACATAATACATTAGCTTATGTGTAGGACTTAAAGGAGAAGGGAAGGCGAGCACATCGGTAAAAGTAATAGAGAGGCTGATGTTATCACCAATCATAATGCTGTAAAAGACAGAATACAGGTTATAGGAAGACAGGCTGTTAACGTCAGTGGTAGCACGATGCGAAGCTCTAGAGTCTAGCAACTAATTGAGCATAGGAAAATCTGGTGCGGAAGCAAAATGGGCAAGAGCCAACTTCGATACTATCAAGTGGCTGGAAAATTATGAAACTAGGGACAACGTTTAAGGGTGGATTGAGAGTATTGATGTTGCCTACGGACATATTGGAGAATAAATTCGTTGAAGTATAAGAGGCAATGATAGGTTGGGGACAAATAAAAAGAAAATGGATGCCATCGAAATATAGTCTATATTTTGCCCCCCATTAAATTAAAATTTATTTTTCCCTTTTCTTATTAACAACATATTTTTCAATAAAATAATATTACACAAAAATTTAAAAACTTTTCTTTCTTTTTCAACTATACATTCTTCAAAAAATTATTATTCTCATTAAAATGTGAAATAATGGAGCCCAAATAAGGGCATAATTTCAATTGCTCTATTTTAGGTTGGAACCAAGGTATTGGTTTTGGATGGAGAATAAATATAAAATATTAAACTATGCTTGATTACCAAAATGAAATTTGGAGAGTGGGCTGATGACTAATTGATGGTGGGGAGAGGGGGTGAGGAATTGAATTAGGTTAAGCAATGATTGGATTGGGGAAAGGGATAAAAAGTCATTAAGCAATGTTTGAGGAGTGATCGAGGTTGCGTTGATGAGTCAAGTATTATTTTTGTGGGTTTTTATATTATATATTTTTTGGGAGAATTTGGATACTCTGGTACTATATGAAAAGTATTAAAAATTAGAAAATTTTAGAAAAGGCAAAACACATGACAATTGATCTTTTGATGCATATTTATGATAGTTACATGTTTCATGTCACACTTAAATAACTGCAGTACTAGATGTTGACCTCAATTTTTGTATGTGTGACGTGGTCAACAAATCCTGATCCACTCATGTCTATGCAGTCTCTTGCGTGCACACTTGGAAAAATATTTAGCAGCACTTGACCTTCTCTGGTGATTGGGTAGATGGCTGTGTGCATTTTGATGGCTAAGTCAATCTCTTATAAAAGTATATTTTGGTGTGGGACATGCTTAAACGTAAGCTGGAAAGGTGTTCGGATACCGAGGGTCTAGGTAGAACTGATTTATAGTGAGTAAAATGATAGAGATAAATGTTACATGGAAGTGTGTAAAATTGCATTAGCTTCAAATGACAAAGATGACATCATCTTATATAATTATTTGTATAATGCGTGGACTTTAAGTTGAATATGAAAATGGTTATCCATGATATGCAACATGGTACGAATATGGTTATTGGAGAAGTGATGCTTTGGCCTATAGTGTTTTATCTTTGCTGAGACCATAATGGCGAGGTGACCATTCTAGGTAGTGATGAGCACAACATGTCCAAGTATGAATATTTATATAGTGCGTGGACTTATGTTGTTGATGATATGTTGGGATCTTTTGTCACAGCTATGCAAACTTCCTTACATGACAGATGATTCATTCATACAAACAAAAAAAATGAGGTATGTTTCGTAAAATTCGAAGTGAGTTCCATGTGGATGCTTCACATCTCTCTTGTCGAAGCGACATCTTGTTAGGTGGACGGTTCATCATGCTAAGGGTTTCCTACATGGCGGATTGTAAATCCATGTAGAAGATAATGAGGTAGGGCGCATAGGTTTCAAAAGTGGATTTCCTTTGGGATGGTTCACACTTCTCTTGCCGATCCTAAAAAGACTTCTTTGAGTGGTGGATGTTTCATCCATGTCAAGAGCTTCTTGTAAGTTGGATGAGTCATCCATGTATGGAATAATGTGGTTGACCTTATTAGTTTCAAGGTGGTTCCTGTCGAGATGCTATTTATCTCTCTTGTTGAGGCGACAAAACTTTCTTGCATAATTAATGATTCATCCATACTAAGGGCTTCATGCATAGTGGATGATGTATCCTTGTAATGAATAATAAGGCCGACCTTATAGGTTTCAAGGTAGGCTCCATTTAGATGCTTCATACCTCTCGTATTGAGACGACAAAAAGTTCTTGCATGGTAGATGATTTATTCATATTAAGAACTTCCTGCATGGTGGATAGTACATCCATGTAGGGGATAATGAGTTCAGCATTGTAGGTTTCAAGGTGGCTTCGGTTGGGATGTTTTGTACCTCTCCTATAGAGGTAACAAAAATTTTCTTTCATGGTAGATAGTTAATCCGTGCCAAGGACTTTCTAAATTATAGATGGTGCAGCGATTCAAGGGATAATGAGGTCAGCCTTTTAGGTTTCAATGTGGGCTCCCATTGGAATGTTCGCACCTCTCCTATCGAGGCGACAAAGACTACCGTGCATGGTGGATATGAAAAGGGCTTCCCGTATGGTGAATGGTGCATACATGTAGAGGATAATGAGTGTAGCCTTGAAATTTTCAAGGAGGGCTCCCTTTGGGATGCTTCGTATCTCACCTGTCGAGCCAACAACAACTTTCTTTCATGGTGATGGTTCATACATGCCAAAGGATTCCTATAAGTAATGGTATATCAATGTAAAGGATAATGATCTTGGCCTCATAAATTTCAAGGTTGGCTCACTTTGGGATACTCTGCGTCATTGCTTCATAGGCAACAAAAAATTACTTGCATAGTGAATGGTTCATCCGTGCAAGGGATAATGAGGTTAGCTTCATAAATTTCAAGGTGAGCTCTTTTTGGGATGATTCACACATCTCCTACCAAGCGACAAAAACTTCCTTTCATTAAGATGGTTCATGCATGGTAATGACTTCCTACATGATGAATTGTGCATCCATGTTGTGAATAATGAGGCCGACTTTGAAAGTTTCAATGATGGCTCCCATTGGGATGCTTCATACCTCTCCGTCGAGGCAACAAAAACTTTCTTGCATGGTGGATGGTTCGTTCTTGCTAAGAGCTTCCTGCATGGTAGGTGGTGCACCTATATGAGGGAATGGGGCCTTGTATGTTAAAAGTGTTGATACATAGGTGAGGATAGGGCCTTACATGGTGGAGGTACTGATATATAGGCGAGGATAAGTCCTTACATGTGAAAGTACTGATGCATAAATAATGATGAGGCCTTGCATGGCAGAGGAGCTCAAGCATAGACAAGGATGAGGCATTGCATGATGGAGGTGCTGATGCATAAGGAAAGAAAGCGTCTTGCATGACGGAGGCATTGGTTCATAGGTGAGGATGAGGCTTTGCATGATAAAGGCTTTGCTGGATAGGCAAGGATGACGCCTTGCATGGCTGAGGCATTGATTCATAGGCAAGGATGAAGCCTTGCATGATAGAGGCAATGATGTATAGGCAAGGATGAGGTCTTGCATGGCAAAGTTCCATTTTGTTGACGAGGCATCACTTGGAAAATTCATAGTTGTAGAGTTGGAATCTTATGTTTCGGGGATGAAGCCTCTAAAAGTAGATGAAACATTTGTGTAGAGGCGAAGTCCCATATTTCAGGAATGAGGCCTCTTAGTTCATCAAATATAACCCTTTTCTTCAGGGTTCTCACTTCTTTAGATGTTGTTTCATTTATAGCATCTTCTTCTAAGATTTCTCTATTTTTTTAGTGGTTGTTGTTTTCATAACCTCTTCTCGAGAGGCTTCCCATTTTTAGGGGCCTTCTCTTCTTCAAGGACTTTGAATATCTCGATGTCTTCTCCTTATTCAGGGCAATCAGGAGCTTCGACCATCTCCATGTTTCCATCACCATGTTTAACTCATGGTTAGCTTCCTTCCGTAGCAAGTTCTTATAGAATTCACTAGCCTCGATTTTGTTTCTTTTGATGGTGGTAATGCTAGTATTAGTGGGAAACTTCAAGCGTAAGTGATAAATGGATGAGATGACCCATAAATGTTTTAAGATGGGTTTTCCTAGAACTCCATGGTAGGCGAACTTGTCGTGTCGATAAGAACTTCATGAAGTGAAGCACCGCTAGGGGCTCTTTCACGTCTCAACTGTTAAAGTAATTTTACCTCATGGATGATGCTATCACCTATGAATCCAAATAGTTGATTCAAATTTTAGGGCCTAAGCATACCCGCTCGTGCTTGCATTTATTGGAGGATGAGTGGCAGTGGAATTTTATTCTGTATTGCTTTTCATATTAGTGATCACAACTGCCAACCCTCTAGTGAGGCGTACATCAATTTTTCTGCCTCTACATTAATGAGGTCGACGGTGGTTGGCTCTACCAGGAGGGGCCTCTTTTTTAGAGATCTCCCTCACCACTTTTCATAGATTTACATTTTCTTCACTAGTACTCATGTTGGGTGGACACCTCTTTTCTTCAAAAAAGGTATCTTTGTTAGTATTTTTTCTCTTCAAAGTCTATCCTTAAAAACTTCAAACACCCAAGAATGAAAAACACTAAGAACCTTCTTCCTTCAAAACTTCTACTTGTTCTATATTCAAGGAGGAAGTTAAACCGCTTTTTGTTAAGCTTTTTCCAAGGGGTTTGCTCATGGTTACTAGTGTGATTTCTCACATACGACGCCAATATGATTACCTCAATTTCTACATGGGTGACGTGGTCAACAGTTCTTGGCTTTACTCACATTTATGCAATCTTATGTCTGCACATTTGGATAAGTCGTTAGCAACACAAGGCCTTTTCTGGTAGTTGGGAAGGCAATCGTGTGCATTCCAATGGTCAATTCAGTCTCTTATAAGAGTATATTTGGGTATGGGACTGTTTAGACGTGAGCCAGAAAGGTGTTCGAATATCGATGGTTCCGGTAGAACTGATTTATAGTTAGTAAAATGATAGAGAATAATGTTACGGTGGAGTGCATTACGTTCAAATGACACTATATTTGAGCTTTTATAATAGAATACGAGAATTGAAATTCGTTGGATAAAGACACACGTGGCCTCATTTTAACGACTAAGACGCCTTGTCATTGGCGTCATTCCATAACTTCCTAGGCTCAAGCACATTTAATGTTTTTGACCATTAACCACCTTATGGCCTAAGCTTGGTACGAAAAGAATAGTAGACAAATTGACTTAATGGAGTAATTGTTGTAGAGAAGTCACGTCAATAAATCATTGAAGGCCTTATACACATGACCTTATAGAAGAGGTGCCTCATACACTTGGGGGCTATTCGACTTGGATTGGTATTGCAACGCATTACATAGCCTCACCTCATTCATGGAAGTTCGACATCTACATGGGTGTTTGACAAATTGCATCATTTCGACTACTAATTGGCTTCAGATATGCCATCTAGTATAGTGATGTGGAGTACGAACTTGATTTTGTTTACTAGTTATTTGTCATGTGGTATGTGTTTAGAAACTCATCACATGACCCGTAACACAAGATATTAACTAAGTACAATCACTAACATTAATTTGATCTTCATATCTTTAAGTTACTTAGTTTTTAGTTTGGATCCCAAGGACTCATTTATTTTTTTAAATTCATTTTCAACCACGCATTTTATGTGATCCACAACTTTTATCATCTTTTCATTCATGTATCATCAACTTTCATCAAACTCTACTAAAAAATTGATTTTTAGCTAAACCAAATGGGGGCTTTGTTAAACTTAGTTGATCTTTTCTTAGGTATTCTTTTCTTGATGTGCATAGTCTACAGTAGATGACATGAAGAGAATTCACATTAATATTAAAGAAATGAGTTATGTCACCAAGTTTTTCCAAAACTTGAATAATAACTTTTAAACCTGTGTATGAGAAGTTAATGTATCAATTGTTCAATCAATTACATCATGATAACAAGTAAACAACTTATTGATTATCAACTATTTGCAATGATTAATAATTCCCCCCCAAAAAAGTAAATAAAATAAAAATAAAATACAGCAATGAATTATTCGAATTAAAAAACTAATAATTTGGTGGTCCTAGATTTTTTTCAATTAAAAAAAATAAAATTTGATCCTACATTCTGATCATGACTACATTGAGAATTTAACAACAATTAAACAATTTGAGCAAACATTGAACTTCAAATTAGTGAAGAATATGAATAAATTAATGAAGTTCTATCCAATAGTCATCATCATCTTTACAAATTCTTCATAATTGACTTGACCATCACCATCCAAATCAGCTTCTCTGATCATCTGTTCAACCTCTTCGTCTGTTAATTTTTCCCCCAGATTGATCATCACGTGCCTTAGCTGCAGAAGATCAAAGGGACTTTAACCAAGGACTTTAAATATTATTATTATTATTATTACTGTCAATGGTAAACATAATTGTAGGCGGGGTAGGCCTGCCTAAGGCCCCGCTTTAGTGAGAACCCTAAGTTATGTCACGTTGATTGATTGGTTGAATAAAAAAGAAAAATAAATTTATAAAATTCTTTAAAGTAGAATTATCATATTCAATCCCAAGAAATTAATAACAATTGAAAATACAAAGCTCTTTAAAAAAGCATGTAAATGGTATAAAACTTTATTGCTTACGTTTATTTATCTCATAAATACATCACAACATTTCTCTCTATGATTAATTTGACCATTTACCTTTCAAACATTCCTCATCTTTTTCTTAGCTGTTTACAAAAAGTCTCTCTCTCTCTTTCTCTCTCTCTCTTCAAATTCCATGTCCAACCGTCACCCACCATAATGTCTCTTAAAATTCCAGTCACCCAACATAATTTTTTGATAAAATTCTATAATCGACAATGTCACGAGAAATGTTGAATGGATTGGCCATGATATATATATATATATATATATAAGGGCTCATATTTCAAGTTGACATAAGGCTCCCAAAATATCAGGGCCGACCCTAATTATTGTACATTATACATGTATAGGAAACTAAGAACTATTTATTTATGGAAAGTTAGGGACATGCTCCATAAGAGCATCACTTTTACATTCTTATTTACACCCCTATGAATTTAATTTCAAATTTTGCTCAAATGAGAAGATTTAAACTCATTTTTTGCTTCTTATGGATGAAAAAAAATGTAAATATATCTTTTTTTACATTTTTTGCTGAAAAATATAATTTGCATTTCCTTTGTATCTCTTATTGGAGATTGAAACGTGAGAGCATCTCCAATTGTTATATAAAATAGATATAAATTGTGATTCAAATCTTAATTGGTGAGGTTTTCGATTATTTTGGAGATCTAAATCACAATTTAAATATATTTTTCACCATTATTGGAGATGTTCTAACCTTTCAATTAACGTAATTTAGAGCCCCTAACTTTTAAATGTGAGGTTATGAGTGCTTCCTCTATTCACACATGTGAATCTAAATCCATGCAGGACAAAGTTGTCAATGTAAATAAGATCGTAAACGACTTTCACATAACTTAAAAATGAAAATAGTCAAACAACTAATTTGTTGCTTTAAGTCACATAAAAGTTATGTGCAATTTTAACGTCAAACTGATAGTTTCCATCATGTAGAGATTCAGATTTACATATATTTGGGACTCAAAATCACGCTTTTGAAAGTCGGAGATTCAAAATCAGACTACCCAACAGATTAGAGAGCCAGCCACAATTTTACTTTTTAACAGATCAATTAACATGTGAGCTCTTGGAAGTACCATGAATGTACTTTTCCGTATCCAATAAGCACTTAAAAGGAAAAATAATTGTACTTGTACAATGTATGAGAATATTTTAAGTCAACATCTTCAAATAAAATAAATGATAATTCTTAATTTCATATTCCTGCTAGTTGACTTTCAAATAATTTCAAGATCACTAGATTTGTACCTAAATTTCAAATTGGTTGTTGATTCAATAAGTTTATAGTTTCGATTAAATCAAGTCACTAAAATTTACAACCATGTAGATTGTCATATAGATGAACAAATTTCATCCACAATCACTAAACATTCAACGAAATTCCAAATGGGTCATTGAATTGTAGTTTAATTTCAAATCAGACTAGTAAACATTATTTTAGTTTCAAATTTCACCATTATCCCATAACGTCTCACAGATTAGCCACCATACCACAATTGATTATTTTTGTAATCGTTTTTTAACATGTTAATTTATCACTACACTATATCATAAAAGTGTTTAAATAAATAAAAAAAAAACTCTCATTTTATCATTTTCGTATTTAGGATATCATATAGTTATTATGAGTTGCATCAGTTGACATGACTTTAGACTAAGAAACTTCTGTCAGTTCGAGATACCACGACAAGTGACAGTATGCAACATAATGATAAAAGTTGAATCTAAATTGAAGTTTAGTAATCCAATTGAAACAAACCCAATTGAGATATGAAATCTCGACTATGCTAATGAAATTTACCCATTTAAAATAGAAATGTTGGGTATCCTATAATTTATTTTTATCTTGGTCAAATGCTTGTGAAAAATAATCTCACCTCATTGGCTGATATATAACCATTTTGATCCTTGTCAAACACTTTGAAAGCTTCTTTAAGCTCCTCCTCTGCATCAGTTTCCTTATTGTTCATAAATTAACACACACATCAATCTTATTTAATAAAAAAAATGTAGCAAAAACAAATAATTCACTGCTATATAAATATTATATGACTGTGCATGGTATATTAGTTGAATTACAGAATGCAGGTATTACCTTCATTTTTTTGCCCATTAGATTCAAAAATTCTGTAAATTCTATGGTCCCATTTCCATCGGAATCGACCTCCTTGATCATGTCATGGAGTTCTTCCTCAGTTGGATTTTGGTCCAAAGATCTAATCACTGTGGCTAATTCTTCAATGGTAATGCAACCTGCAAAATATTCGATTCCCAGTTTATACATGTTTATATGAATTACTAAGTGAATTAGAATAAATCTACAGTCGAAAAACAAGACGAACCATCTCCATCTTTGTCAAAAAGACTGAAAGCTTCTTGAAATTCAATAATCTGTTCTTCATTTAGAACTTCTGCCATTAGAGAGAGAGAGAGAGAGAGAGAGAGAGAATAGCTCAATATTGGTTGGGTTTTTATAATAGAATTCTAAAGAGACAAATGAGGTTTGTAGATACACTCTCTTTCCATTATAATGAGAGTCAAGTTGGTAGATCATATATCTACAAATTACACATCTTGGCCAGAGTCATGTCTTTGATACAAAATATTAGATAATTAATTGTAAGGTTGATAAAGTTTTAAATTTTATTTCTCCATTAATATTGATCATTTTTATACACTTTATCGTACCAAAGTTAGAAATCCAACCGCGGCATTTTCTCCACTCTCACTGGTTATTGTATGGCTATTCTTGAGAGAGACGTGAAATTAAAACAATGGAGTCTAATTGTAGCAACATAGTGATTGCCGTTCAATGACATTCTCCTCACGCACTTGATGGTGCACTTTGTAATCACGTTGCGTAACTGATGGCCACTTTTCCGTACATCTTTTGCTTATATATTTGTACGAAAGTAAACAATTGGGAAAATGTATGCTCTAACTAGATTCGCCTTTGACGAGTTTCAAGCTAGCTGATGGTTGAGTAGACTTCCTCATTGCATATACTGTAAATATTTTAGGAGCTAAAGCTGATAAATAAAATGTATGGTGTTTATAGAAATTTCGGTCTTATTGTCACTAGTCAAGAATTCAATTACCATAAAATGTTGTTGATGTACGCTTGAGCCTTGATGCCAGTGATAAATATATGTATATATTAATGTGAACAGCTGTATGGTTAGATGTAAAGGGAACAAAAGCATTCAAAGAGAAGACTGGAATGGGAAGGCGGGCACTTGTACTCTGTAGTCTGTGCTTTTCATAACCTAAACTTTACACCCAAAGAACCCGCTGAATTGCTTGCACGAGGTTTGCTACTTCTAACAATGCCACCTGCCTTACACGTGACTCCCAATTTTCTTTAGCATCGGTCAAGGTGAAGTAAAAATATATTTTTATTTATTAAACAATGGATCAATGAAATTTTATTTCAGTTAAAATCCACGTGAAGATATAAAAATATATATAAAACTTACGAATTTATCACTAATTTTGTCTTAAGTAACAAGTTAATCCTCATTCTTTTATTATAGTCATGGGGTCAGTTCCCAACAACATAAATAACCCAAAACTATGTCATCCTTAGCTGGCTGTTTACTCGATCCAATTAAGGTGCCATGCAGAACTTTGGTTAATTAACATCTACCAATGAAAAATGTAAAAAAAAAAAAAAAAAAAAAAAATGCATTTATTTTTCCTCAACCTATCTAGCCCCCATGTTTGGAACTCATTTTGGCCGGATATTGATACATTTTTTGTCCGTTGAAAGGTACGTGGATCCATCTTTACAGTAATTATTGACTGCACATGAACACATCTTTGCCACTTATCGGAATTGTCCTTTTCTTTAAAGAATAGATTTTATGTTAAGGGACACATTGATAATTTTAAATCTATTCAATCTAACAAACAAGCGCATAAATTTATTTTCTCATTCTCTTACAAAATCTATAAAATTGCTCAAATTAGCTATGCCACTTCCTGGCTGTCAACTCATTCCAATTAAGCACTTTGGTTAGTTAAACACAAGTAATTAACAAGTAGTTTGAGCTGTGGACAGTGTGTTGACTTTAATCCTCACGATTTGCACATTAATCAATTAATTTTCAGCGTCAAACAACATAAATGTGCTTGGCTGTCCACGCGGTTTTGCTTGCTGTTGGCTCACTTGACGAGGCACAATTTGTTTGACACTAAAGCGTGTTGGTGTTGGCTAAGCTAAAAAAGTATATGTCATTCAAAATTGTTTTCGAGTAAATTGCACTCACAGTCTCCAATCTTTTGTTATCGCACTTTTATCCTCAACCATTTAATAATAAGCAATTGTTGACCTATAGTTGATTATAACTTTAAAGTTTGATTGTGACAAACAAGTTAATTTTTTACTAACAATTGAATTTAAAGTGATTATAATCTTCAAAGCATATAATGATAAATTGATCGATCATTGTCAAAAGATTAAATCAAGACTATTTCAAATCGGACTCATGAAGAAGATTAAGACCGAAGTCACACATTCAAGACAAGTCCTTCGAGAAATGATCTTAAAAAACAAACGTTAAAGAAAAATTAAGTTCAAGAGTTTAAGAGTCAAACATTAAAGAAAGATCAAGAGAAGAGCCTAACAGCCAAATTTCGAATTAAGATCAAAAACTAGATTTCTTAATTCAAATATAAAGGTAATAATATTTTGATATTTAACAATGAATGATAAAAGCTCAAAAATCATTTTGTATACTAAAATCTATTTTTATTATCACTTGAATAAAATATTTTAATCAAAAGTAAAATTGATTTTCAAAATGATATTTGAGCTTAAGGGGGGTGTATTCAATTGAGACTTTTAAAACCTTTTGGAAACTTTTTTAAATGAGTGATTTTTGTGGATTTTGTGGACTTTCAAGTGATTTCTATGAATGTTATCGCACTTTTATCCTCAACCTTTTAATAATAAGCAATTATTGACCTATAGTTGATTATAACCTTAAAGTTTGATTGTGACAAACAAGTTAATTTTTTACTAACAATTGAATTTAAAGTGATTATAATCTTCAAAGCATATAATGATAAATTGATCGATCATTGTCAAAAGATTAAATCAAGACTATTTCAAATTGGACTCATGACCGAAGTCACACATTCAAGGCAAGTCCTTCGAGAAATGATCTTAAAAAACAAACGTTAAAGAAAAATTAAGTTCAAGAGTTTAAGAGTCAAACGTTAAAGAAAGATCAAGAGGAGAGCCTAACAGCCAAATTTCGAATTAAGATCAAAAACTAAATTTCTTAATTCAAATATAAAGGTAATAATATTTTGATATTTAACAATGAATGATAAAAGCTCAAAAATCATTTTGTATACTAAAAACTAATTTTATTATCACTTGAATAAAATATTTTAGTCAAAAGTAAAATTGATTTTCAAAATGATATTTGAGCTTAAATCATATATATTTTTAAATCATTTACCTTGAATACTAGTTTTTTTTTTTTTTTTAAAAAAAAAACCTTCTAAAAGTCTACATTTATTAAAATATTCAAATTGGATCAAACGGGTAAAAAAGGAAAAATCGGCCGAATCGGTAACAATCGGCCGATCGTCTGGCTAAAGGATGCGGACATCTGGACAGTTGTCCCCCGGAGGAGGCGGACGTTCGAACTGTTGTCTGAAATCCCAGAGAGTTTGGTAGACGTCCGATTTGTCTATGCGGACGTCTGATCGGTGCAACGGTCGAGTTTTTTTTACCATTGTGAGTTCAAATACATAACGTCTATTTTGGTCATCCGAACATAAGGACACACATTCGGTTGGTTGTCCAGTTCGACAAATTATTTTACTTTTTAAACTCTAAAAATACTCTCACTCTTTCTATTATTTGTATTACTTCCAAAAACATCAAAGTGAGATATATTTTGTTGACGTTGAAAATTGTATGAACAAGATTCAAGCCAACTTAGAGTGCAAATAAGGATTTTGTATCGATAAAGACTTGCAAATTATAATTGTAACTACAAGAGTTCACTCTTTTTCTTAAATAGATATTTGAAATATGAAATATTTCAATATTTCTAACATAAAGTGTCCTCACTTTCTTCCTCCTTCCATCCTTCCTTTTATGGGAAGAAATTCACATGCCTCCTTCATTTTCCCATCGTATCAACTACAGTACATGTAACACCCCAAAAATTTATAGAACATTTTATTTGTACTATATGCTACATTTTGAAAAGTTAGGGACTAAAGTGATATAAGTGATAATTCAATTTTATGTGGGTCAAATATTAGATTTCAATAGAGCAAAAATAAATGTCAATATTATATTCGTTGGATAGTTCGTAATTAATTGCATATATTAGGCTCAAGAAATAGCCGATTTGGATGAGTAAATTCCAAGATATTTTAGTTTGAAGAAATTGATGAAAAATTAGTTTTGTAATTTAATTGAAAACCTTGAAGGAAAATGTACTGCCACTATGTGTATGGAGTGTTTTATTTTGAAATTGATTTGCATGGTTAATAGCGGGATATACATATAGGCTTACCTTTTTATTAATTAGATAGAAATTGTATTTCAATTATAGTACACCAATCTTGCCTTTTGATTTGACCTGCCATGTTCCCACGTCCAATAGGAAACTTTTCGGTTACGCAAATCTTATCCTTATTTTCATAATACACCACTTTCTATCCCAATTATACTAGGACTCTTTTACTTTTTGATAATACTTTGCGAAGACCCTCTATTTAACTACAAATAAAATTCATCACATTTAGATGCAGTACATGCACAGTAGTTGCTCACTCCTACAGCTAAAGATTTGAAGGAGTTTTGGAACGTGCACTCATTATTTATGTCAAAAGTTATTTCATTTGACGAATCACGAGGTGCAAGTAATTTGTCCCGTTTAATTTTATTTTTTCATGTTTATGAATTTCATACTTATGAAAGTTATGATATGACAATATCGGTACCAAAGATATGATGTGAGCTCTTACCGGTTTCTAAAGACATAATATGACTGTATGATATTTTTGATGCATGATTTAATATTTTATTCGGGATTGCACCATTAATCGTGTCCTACTGAGTATTCTTATATACTCACCAATTTCCTACCTCTCACATGTTAGATACAGGTGATTGGGATGTTTGGAATTGTGGCGGAATAGTGATGCGGGCTGCCAAGTGGATCAAAGAAAGACAAATAACTATTTAGCATTTTATTATGTTTCTAAATTTAATTGTCAAGACTCGTTTGTAAATTAATCATTTCAGTATGTTTGAAATTTTTAGAAACTCGGATCTGACGTTTAATTGACATGTATATTTAAAAATAAAGAATTTCAGTTATTTTTGTCGTTCCGCTTTTATTAGAAAGAAAAGTAGATTTTTCGTAACACTCCAAGTTGATGAAAATATGGGACGTTACAGTACCGAGCTGAGAAAGTACACGGCTGGCACATTTGGATTGGTTAAAGAGCTCAGTCTATCAGGACATCATGAGTTAACCTTACATGTGGTCCCCAACAATTAATGAGTTACTTAGGGAGGGAAGCTAAAACATATTACTAATGCAATTGGTGGGCGCCGATGTAAGGCCTTTTGTATGTGACCTATTAATTGATCGTTTGCATAATGTGTAAGAAATCTTCAATCATTACGTCTCCTTAAATCTCAATTAACTCATCGAAGGCGAGCTGACCTCGCGTATCCGAACTCATGTTAGCATGGGCTTATCGCATATTTCAAACTGTACTTTTCAACCTCGAAGGTTGGATGTCAATTCTTTGCGCTTACATTTACATTCATTTCATTTATTTTTTCATAAAAAAAATTTTGATTGATTCAAACTCTTTAATCATCATCGTTATCAAAGCTTTTATCACTCTTTTCGAATTTAACTTATTTTTATTATTCATAAAAAAGAGATATATTTCGAAGAAGATCTTTGAATCTATATTGCATTCATTTCATTTATTTTTTCTTATAAAAAACTTTGATTGTTGAATCAAATTTCTTAAATTATAATTTTCATCAAA
>CAIGRN010130621.1:0-12081 GCA_903798345.1 Fraxinus anomala
TTATTTTTCCTAAGATTTGAAGAGACGAAGTTTTAAATCAGGGCACAATTTTTGCACTTCACAAACACAATCAACTACTTCACAATCTAACTAAGCCCATATCCTTTGAAAGGCATAAAAGCTCTTCTCACTATTCTTCTGTTATTGCTATACTAAAGTGAGAATTCTGCTGAAATTTTTATATTCAATGACTCGTATTATAACCCCACATTCAAAATACATGAAAATCAAATACATGAATACATGAAAATCATAATAAAAATTAAACTAATTGAATGAATGAACTTACTGTTAAAAGAAAGAACAATTGGCGTTGAAGCAAACTGTGGATTCCGAGTTAGGTTCTGAAAATTAATATAAATGAATGGCTGTTTAATGACACAAAGAAAGGAGAAGAATATAATACAAATCTGAGGAAATGCACGAGCTATTGTTCAAACAAATGAAAATGAAGGAGAAGTTTGCAATGGGAGGTTGCGTGGGAAAATTGAGGAGAAGTGGGTGGTTGCGTGAAACAATGGAGAAAGAGGAATGGTGGTGCAGGAATTTTCGACGAATTTTACCAATTCTTTTTTTTTTTTAAAAACTATTTTTGACGACGATTAAAAATGACGATAAGTATGCCGCCCCTACTTCGCATCTTTTAATATGTATTGATTTAAACCTACAATTCTAAATTGCAATTTAAAAGAGGGATCTATGCAAATAGATTTGGACGTTTTGACTCTTGACTACAGAGAACGAATTACTCTATGTCGCGCGAAGCAGACTATCAGCACCCTGGATTCTTCGTCGCCGTGCACGTTGGCGCGGGATACCACTCGCCGTCGAATGAGAAAGCCCTCCGCAATGTCATGAAACGTGCCTGCCTCGCCGCTGCTTCCATTCTTCGAAAGGTCCTCTACCTCTCTATTAACACTCACAATTTTCTTGTTTCCAATGTTAAATGAAAAGAAAACAACTTTGTCCAGTCAAATTGTTAATATTAAGTAATTATCTTATTAGTTGTAGCAATCCCGGTAAGTGATTTGCTTTTCTTTTGTGGTCTTGCAGGGTTCAGGTGGATGTATAGACTCCGTTGCAGCGGCAATTCAAGTTTTGGAGGTAATTGTTTGTTTGTGTGTGTGTAAGTTCTGTGTAATTTTAGTTTAATTGATTACGCATGGGTATTGAATTTGTATCTTTGAGGACAAATATTTTCTTACAGGATGATCCTTGCACGAATGCGGGGCGAGGATCAAATTTGACGGAGGATGGTCATGTAGAATGTGATGCAAGTGTAATGGATGGTGACTCTGGAGCATTTGGCGCTGTTGGAGCAGTGAAAGGTAAAAAAATTTTAATTGTGAAGTTAATGACTATATTTTAGCTTCTATTTTCATTTATTCTATGCATTTTTGTGAAGTTAATTGTTATCAGGGGTGAGAAATGCCATTCAGGTTGCTGCTTTGCTGGCCAAAGAACAGTTGTTCGGTTCACCACTGCTGGGTCGAATAACTCCAATGTATGGTGACTTTCCTGGTGTTTATTTACATTTTTTTTTTTTTGCAGCAATGTTATTATATCAACTAGTTTTCTTCGTGTTAGTATGTGTTGTGTAATGTCTAGAGATGTGGTCATACTTTGTTAACTAGTCAATCTTATCAGGGATGTTAGCCCATGTAATATGTAAAGAGCTCCACAGACTACAGTGATCTGGTCTTCTAGAATTTACAAACCATCTGTTCTTTTTTTCAACGAGTTGTTTCTATATTGGTCTGTGTTAAAACTTTCAAGAATTACACCCATAAAACCTGCTTTTTGTAATGGTATAGACTACATGACTGGTAACGATATTTTTCATTGATACTTTTGACCAATCATTTGTCCCTCGTTCACTCATTATGAAAAAAGTTGGACAGTTTTTACTTTGTTGTTAATATAATTTGTCTATTGCTACGTCACAATCATTTTTGAAATTTTTGTAACTGTTGTCCCTCTTTAAGATGACGAGTTTTTATCTCTCGAATATCCAACAAAATTCTTTATAATGTACTCTATTTTGTATTTTTTTTTTTTTTTATTTATAATTTTCTCTTTTTTGTTTTTTTTTTTTTTTTTTTTTTTTTTTTTTTGAGAAGTTTTATATTCAGTTTACTATCAGGTCAAAATTTTGATGTTTCTTGGTGAGAACTGATGCATTTCTTTTTGTCGATTCTTTTATATACTATGTTTCCTGGTAGGTTTGTTAATTTTAAAGCATTTGCTGCTTAGGTTTTTGGTTGGAGAAGGGGCCCATGCATGGGCAAAGTCCAAGAATATAGTTTCAGATGAAAAGGTCGACGAGGTAGTTCCTTAGTGAAAACATTTGTTCAGTAAATCCTTCGTGTATAATTTATTGTTTTAAATCCTAAAATAAGCATCAAATGTAATTTCAAAGACAGTTTTAACTGTTGATTCTCATTTGAAGTTGGTTTTATCTTATTTTTTATGTACTTGGCAGTGGCTGGTGACCAAAAGGGCAAGGACTCAATGGGAAAGATATAAAGCAATGCTTGATGATGCCAAAATTATGACCAGCAATGCTGGAGTGGGGATCACTCATGACCCTCAAGGGAGTGTTGCAGTGTCAGGTAATAGTTTTTTGTTTTTTTAGGTATTTTCTAGGATTTTCCCCATCTGAAGTGCAATAATTATTATGGCGTTTCTTCAATCACTGCTTTCAACCTGAAATTTTAGTAGCTTGAAGGAAGCTTCCTTCTTGCTTTTTGTTGGGTTTTGTCATCTAGCTTGGGCAAATTCTTGGATCATTTTGACTCCATAGTTAATTTTGATGCTTTCATTGCCTTTTTGTCTTGTTGTCTTATTTACTCCAGGTCCTTTGCAATGTTGAAAGCTAAAAGTGAACTTATCACTATTATATTCAGCAAATAGTGCAATGTATTTCTGCTTTGTGATTAAACTTTATTCTTTTTTGACAACTAGAGTTTCAACCACAATTGTCCAAACTGGATCCACTGGAAGAGGACTGCATAGTAGACACAGTTGGAGCTATTTGTATAGATTCTGAAGGACAAATAGCATGTGGCGCATCAAGTGGTGGTATTGCCCTAAAGGTGATGCTTATGCCAAATTTAACCATCTATTATGGTGTACATTGACTCTGTTTCATGTTTCTATATTCTAAATTTGTGCACAGACAAGTAACATTTTCCTAACAATGGCTAGCAAAAGAATCTAGTGATCTAGGTATTGAATTCTTACATTGGCCAATGAATATGCTTTGTGGTGATAACTCTGGTCCATGAGTAAGAGGCTCATCGATACTTGAATATTCCTTATCAGATAAAAAGTTATCCTAAGACAAAGTTAAATTCGAGCATCCTTTCATGAATCTGTAAGCTGAGTATAGCAGGCAAGGTTAGCAGAAGATAAAATGTAAAATTTTGCTGATAAGCCGAGAAATTACTTCATTAGTTGCCTACGGGGCTGTGGTTTTCTCAGTGCTTATGTTTTACAAGTAAATGTAACCCGTTGAGAATATGTAATTTGTTGAGTTCTTGCAATTGGTTCAATATGTGGAGAAACTTCAACCCGAAAAGGTGCTTGCGACTTTGAATGTCAGTTAAGACCCTAGGGTTGATGTGCAGTTTAGCTTATCGTATAACTGGAGAGATTAAAGAACATAGTCTGACTTTTGTTTTGAGCAGCACTGATACGATACATCTCTTCTGCGTATTAAAATGGAGAAAAGAACCTCTTATCTGTTCGCTTTATGTTGATTTCTGTAACTGGAACATGTTCCTTGAACTGTAATCGTATAATGCTTCATATTTTATAGTGATGCATCTTCTTTCTCTAGTGCCCATAAATGTTTAGTTTTCTTTTCCAGCTTGGTGTACATTAGTTATTTTTGCTCTTATAGCCAAATTAATTTGTCCTTTTTTTTTTTAGCTATTAGGTACTTTTCCTGTGACGAACTCTAGTGAAGACACTGTAATTTTATTCAGATTCTATTTTCTTCTTTTTGACTTGGAATACTGCTTATGGTTGAAGAGCAATTCACATGTCAAGATGATTTAAGATCATGGATTAGTAAATGTACATTTGAAACAAACCTTAACTATTCTTACAGGTAAGTGGACGTGTCGGATTAGCCGCAATGTATGGTTCTGGTTGTTGGGCATCCTCAAAAGGGCCCTTTGGAGCTCCTTTTATCGTTGGTTGTTGCGTAAGTGGTGCTGGAGAGTACCTAATGAAAGGATTTGCAGCTCGTGAATGCTGTGTATCATCATCATTGTACGTCCCTGCAATTGAGTCATTACGAGCAGTTATTTCTATCCTTAAGAAAGCTATTCAGCATTTGACATTTGTTGATTTTTTTGGACTCGTGTGGAAATTACAGTCCTCAAGAACCTGGAAACCTTAACTATTAGATATATCGTGCATTTACACGCAATATGAACCTTGATATAAATCTTTGTTACAGGTCTCAGGCTAGTCCAGCCTCAGCTTGTACAAAGGTTTTGCTCTCTGTTCGTGAAAATGACCAATTTAACACTGATAGAAGCGCTGGAATTTTACTAGTGCAAGCTGAAGCTCCTGGAAGGGTGTGGTACCGACCTAAAGTATTAGATATCCAATTCTCTTTTCTCTAGAACTTTTCAATTCACTATGTCCTTGGTTGCATAGGTTTCTGGTAGTTCAGCTAAGCTAGAAGCTGTTGAGATTGCAGCTGTCTATACTTCCTCGTCTTTCGGAATAGGTTATTTTGGAAGCTCTATGGGGCGGCCGAAGGTATCACATCTGTTTACTATAAAGAAAATAAGATGATGGATGTTATTTTTTCAGACTGATGAAACTGGGTGAGGACTTGGATTGGTTGTCTCCTAGAAATTTTCCTGTCATTTTCGTTTAAGAAATACTTGTATGCAAGAAATTAAAGTTCACGGCAGACTTCAACAAGTTATAAAGTAATATGATATGGGTTGGACTTTGGAGAGAGTTTGATATTAGCAGAACCCATGTGGGATGAGGTTAGGGTTGTTGATGCCTCTTTGTTTTTATTTACTTTTTTGCCTGGGGTGGGGGCATGTGCTTACAGTATAACAATTCAAGTATAATTTTCCCCAGAGTTCGATATTATGGTTTATTCATAATTTTATGGGTAAAAACGCATGATCTGTACTACCTAGTTGATAACTAAGTGACCTCTTTCTAATGTCCATGAAACTGAAGCCAAAATACATTATGTTATTCGCATTTATTCCTTTTATTTTTATTACATGAACAAAATTTGTATTTATTTCACAGGCGTCTATTCTACGGAGTACAAGACTACAAAAACAAACTGGAGCTGATCAGTTTGCAGAACGAATTAAACTTGTGGATTAGAGTTTCAAGATTACAAAAACAAACGGGAGCTGATCAGTTTGCAGCACGAATTAATCTCGTAGCTTAGAGTACTGGCTTTCGTTAGAAACAGATTAATGCAGTATTCAGAAATGCCTCTAGCTTTTGGTTTTTGCCGGGGGATGAACTTATCATTCTTCTAGCCTTCTGGCTGTTTACAGTTCTTCAAGTATCCCACTCCACACCCTCAGAAAAACCTTAATCTTATGGGATTGAGATTAAAAATATGCTATCTAAGAGATTATATTATTTGTACGTCTGGGAAGTTTTTCTTGCTTGCCCAAAGAAGCAAAAGAAAATGATTATTTGATCGAAATTTGAACTGTTAGCGTATTTACATATCAACGATCCCAACATATTGAGATGTCATATCAATTCCAAATACAACTGCAACCCTCGTGTTTTAATGTTCATAGAAGTCTTTCCCAGTGCAACCAGAAGTACAGATGGAGCAGTATACAATAAGCATAAGGTGCTGCATATATGAAAATTTGAGATAATCCCCGCTTAACCAGCTTTTGTTTATTTCAGGCCAAATTGGTCTGGAAGTCGAGAATTCCTAAGATAATTAGCCGGTTGTGTATTTGTGGATCTCACGATCAGAAACACGTTAGTTAAGATTAGAATGCATAGGTTGAAAAAACAGACCAAAATGCATACCATACTAATGGAAGAAGAAAAAAACAAAATCTTGTGCCAAGGCTGCTAACATTGAATGGCCAGTTTATCACGATGGCCCTGTTGTGGAAGAATCATAATCCCAAACGCCTGCCAAACCAGGCCACGAATTCCGGGCCATGAATCAACACGTTTCCAGCATCATGCAACCGTCAGCAGCCACAACTATTGTTATTCTAAAAATGACGAAAGAACTGGGAGCTTTGATCTCTTCTGGAAATGTATCTAGTTCTCGTTAGACTGTTTCAGCAAGAAACTGGAGAATCCACCAGAAAGGTCCAACATATATCGCTACATCGGTTGAAGCAGATAGCGCAGTTATAAGGCAGACCTCACTTGAAATTGTTAACTCTCTTTGCAGAGATGAGTGTATTAGAGAGAAGCATTGCTATTGTCATGGGACCAACACCGCCAGGGACGGGGGTAATTGCTGAGGCAATCTTGCTAGCCTCCTCATAGCAAACATCTCCGACTAGCCTATAACCTCGAGGACTTTTCGCATCCTAACATGTATGAAGGCACAAAATTAGTTATTCTTGTAAAACAGCATTTTGGCTGTACAAGGCAGGCCGGGACTCTCTGGGGGATGGGGAATATAAAGGAAGAAAATGGAGACGGACCATAAGAAAAAGGTTTCGCACCTCAACCGGATTAATTCCAACATCAATAACAACAGAGCCATGCTTGATCCAGCTACCCCTCACCATGTTTGGCTGCCCCACAGCAGAGATTACTATATCTGCTTCTCTAGTGATCTCCTCAGGAGTCTTTGTTCTTGAATGGATAACAGTGACCGTAGCATCTTCCCTCTACAAGAACACACAACATATTGGAATCGTCCAACGAAAAACTAAAACAAGCAAGAATATTGAAATTTTGATGTTCAGGTTATAAATTTTGATATTTAAAGATGGTAAATCGTATATTACTAGCAACAGCAGGGCAGCAGGCATTCCAACAATATTACTCCTGCCAATGACGACAGCCCTCTTTCCCTTTATGTCAACACCATACCTATGCAAGAGCTCTATGCATCCTTTAGGTGTACACGGAACAAATAATGGTACTCTATCTCTCATGGCCAGGCGACCAATATTCAACGGGTGGAAGCCATCAACATCTTTCTCAATGCAAACAGCATTTAAGACATTCTGCTCATTCATATGCTGGTTTGGAATGAAACAGTTAGAACATTATGACATCATCTATTGAGGAGAGTAGTCAAAAGAAAACAGATAATACTCGTCATGCAAGTTATTGCCTCTTAGGAAAGATGATCCAAACTCCCCTCAGATTTTCACAACAGATGAATTCTGACTGAAACTATCAAATTGATTGGACCTTTTATGAAAATTAGATCCAATATGTTTAAAGTAAATATTTTTGAGTTCTTATCTCCATTGAACTGTACATCTCAAAGAATTTGATACCAAAAAGGGTTTTAAACATTTATTCTCGCAAGCAAAACTTTTCACAGAGAATAGGAGACTAAAAAACAAAAAAAGGGAAGATATGCAGGAATACTAACATTCTACAACCTCACATAAGATTGTAGCATGTCAGGCAAATAATGAAACAAAAAATGCATGACAGAAGAAAGTTCCACTGATCTTTCATATAAAGAGTTACCATTTAAAAGACTAAAAAACCAATCATGTGACAAAGTCCATAAATTTAGGTAGACTGACAAAAGATATCACAAATGACTGATGATTTATTACCAAGAGCAGTATTTGTTTACTATATTGGCATTCCCGTGATCATAAATCTACTTGAATTGATATTGATTAGGCAATAGAATTATTCTCAGCTAATTTTTCTGATGCAGAAGATTCACCACTAACAGATGATAATCCTCAAAATTGGAGGCTTACAGAAGGTAGAGGTAACTGAACAAGGATGCCATGAACTGAAGGATCATCGTTGAAGTCTGAAATATACTTAAGTACTTCTTGTTCTGAGGAGTCTTCAGGCAAATGCACTTCATACGAATTGATCCCTACAGCTTCACATGATTTCTTCTTGTTCCGTACATAAGTTGCAGAATCCTTCCTATCCCCAACAAGAATGACTGCCAATCCAGGAATAATCCCTATAGACTCCTTCATTCTCAATATCTCAGCAGCTATTTCTTCTCGGATATCTTTGGCAGCTGATTTTCCATCAATAACCTTGGCAGAAGACTCTGTGGCCATTGCAGCTGCAGAGTATGCTCAGGAGAGAAATAAGAAGGAACTCAAGAATTATATATATGCAATATCAAACCCCCTGAAAGGCAGAGGAGAAAAATCAAAAGGCCTACCTGCTGCCAGCACATCAAATTCTTTCAAAAGAGAAAAAGAAAAGAACTTCTGAGTTTGGAGTTGTAAGCGAATTACAAATTCAAGTTTTACGGTCAATTCGTTGCACCAAAAAACCAAAACACCACGTCCATGACACCCAAAAAAGCAGCCAATGTCGGCTATCTGCTTCAGTGCAGACTCCTCTGTTTCGTTTTGTGTGAGCATGTCTCAGACTCTAGGAAACTATGAAGACAAGATGCTCAACACACTGATTGCAAAAAGGTCGAAAATTTATACACATCTTTCAACCCTCAATTGTCATACTGTTTTCCACGGCATTGGCTAAACCCAAAACAACCCACCACAGCTACAAACTAGCTTCTCATAAGTTTTTCATCGTTGATAACAAAGAAACAGAGGGCCTTGGAAATGAAAATTAAAAAAAATTCACATCTTACAATCCTATTCTTATTTGTCTAATATACTTCCACTCATCATCCCCAGGAAGCAACATCCCCTTTCACACACAATTCACCTAAATGTGTCCGCACATGTGCGTGTTTGTACAAAATTTTGGACAAGAAAGTCTACACGAACAAACTTCTATACATACACACCAATGAAGTACAAATCATTACAAGGAAAAGATAATCTATTATTAGTATTTGAGCAAATGGGTCTATAAAAACATGCTTACATTTGATAACAGAGGATGAAGAACATGACGAGGTGGTGGTGAGAGCGTGAGCATTGATTGTTGTTTTGAGAAAGGTGGTAGGGTTCCGAACGGTGCCCACCTGGAGAGTATGGATTTGGACGGCTCTTTTGGCCCTGCGAGAGCAATAATCAGTGGTGGAGGTGAAAGCCGTAAAGGCCGACGATGCAGCGTAGGCCATTATTTTGATCAAGGGTTTGGAATCCGAGACTAAGCCATATGTTTGCTCGTCCTATGCCGGGGTTTATCTGTTGGAAAAAATGAATACAATGGCTGATTTGGCATAAAGTTTGAGGGGACCGTTTGATTATTCTGGATGATGAGGATTGATTTGTATTATTTTCCGACATCAAATTGTATATTTATTTGTAAAAAATGATATTCGAGTTAATGAAAATTGGAGCTCAAAGTAATGCATTAAAAAATATTTTGTGTTGAAGGAGAAATTAGTTTAAAGTTCTCTCACATGAAAAAATAAATAAAGAATTGACTAATTTAAATATGATTGTACTTTAAAATTGTGTAATCATGTGTAGCATATAGGCTCTCTCCAAGTGCACGCACAGGGGGTGCAATCATGAAATCGAAATAGGCTTCGTACATTGAATTTGTGTGCGGACGCGACCTGCGTACACAAATGTCGAATTGAATTGACCAAAAATTGACCTCGTTTTGCCTTTATTTTATTTTTTCTAAAACCTTTCAAATTCTATTAACTCGTGAAACTCATGTGATTATGCATGTTGTAATAGAGAGATTAACAGTCGGATTAATGGTAATTAATAATATAACTCCTGGTTGTTAACTTTCCATTACAGTATATTTATTCAACAATCTTCCTCCATTGCATACATACGAAGAAAATTATTTCAGTCTGCATACATAATTTATTTTTGTTAAGATCTTGGTGATAGTGTTCGAATAATAATTTAGTTCGTCGGAGTAGTATCTACAGTGTTCAAACTCTACTGATTTTTTCATTGTATCCTAACAGACACTCGAACTAAACATTAAGCACCTACGCTGAGGGAGCAAATCCGTTTTTAAAAAATTGTATGCACACAGGCTTCAATTCATTCGATTAATTTTAAAAAAAAAAACAATTTAGATTACTTGTTCAGTTTTTATTATAATTAATAAATTATTTGATAGTTCGGTTAACTAATGTCCAATATATGTTTATAAGATATTTCTCTTAGTTGCAAATTCAGTACGTACAAATTCGGTATGTGTTGCAAATACGGTATGTGCAAATCCGATATGTGTTCATCCAATATTTGTTAAATCGGTATTCATTCACGATTATTTTAATCTAACGTTATCTTCACAGGAAAGAATGTAAGTAGAGGAAGAGGTGGCGGCAAGTAGAAGATGATATTAGGATTGATGGTTTTGATAGTTTTAGAGACGATTAAATCATTGCTAGTCAACATTTACATTACTTTTATCACTTGCTCATCCCACTAAAAAAGATTACTCGTTGCTCACTCATAATTCCAAATGTTTACCCATTCATCACTCCTTTCAAATTAGTAACTCACAATTAACTAAAATCGCCACATATACAACGGAAAGCTGATTTGGCATATTTTATCCGTTAATTTGTCCACCAGTCTCGAACACCCTTGCTTTCTTAAACTCCTAAAATCAAAATCCCCAAACTGTAAACGCAAAATCGCCCAAAATTGAAATTCTCAATTGTGCAAAGATCAACCTTAATCTGGAAGAAGAAAATGACGAGGAGGAAGAAGAAGAAAACGAAGGAGGAAGATTTTATAGCATTCGAGATTTGCAGTTCATTAACAGCAGCGGGGAAGTAGAGACAGTTGGATTAGCGAATCCTGATGATGCTGCAGTAGCAAAAAGTAGCTGCGGGGGAACCCCGTTGAAGTGGCTCTGCATCTGCAATGTCCAGTTTGCTGACGATTTGACTTCCATTCTTTTTCCCTATTGCTCTTCCCTGCAAAATTCAAAATTTAGGGTCATTGCCCTTGTCATGATAGTCAATGTGGGGAATTAGCCATTCCAGTCAATCAAACAAATATAACTTAGTACATTACAGATTTGACCGTGGCAACAATGAAGATCGACAGTGGTGTTGATTAAAACAAGGAAAGTGATCAATTGAAATTACATTAAACTAGTTCTTGTTCTCAGCAGCATTCTCTTCCTTTTCAAGTGCAACTACCACTTTCTTCAAGATGACTTCTGTTGGCTGGTGAGAATTCTCTACCGCCTTTGATATTTCTTGCCATTTTTCACCATGCTTTTGTTCTGCTGCAACACATCTCTCCAAGACATTCTTCAAGGTCTCAATGGTACCATTTTTAAGTTCGAATTTGTAGTACCACATTTGCTTCTTCGCTTTCAATTTTGGGCGATTTTGAAGTTTACAATTTAGGGATTTTGATTCAAGGGTTCAGAGGAAGCAAACGTGTTCCAGACATGCGGGCGGACAAATTGACGGACAAAATATGCCAAATCAGCCTTCCATTATATATGTGGCGATTTCCATTAATTGTGGGTAATTGAAATGAGTGATGGATGGGTAAACATTTGAAAAGATGAGTGAGCAACTAGTAACAACTTTTTAATTGGATGAGCAAGAGGTAATTTAAGGTATATGTCGGTTAGCAATGATTTAATTTTTTTTCTAAGTTTTTTAAGCAAGTACTTTTACGATACGTTTAACATGATTTTTACTTTTGCTTTTGCTTTCTATTGAAGAATTAGAGAAAGANTGCTTTTGCTTTCTATTGAAGAATTAGAGAAAGACACGTTCACCAACTTCCTCTAAAATCTCTTATTACTAACAAAAGAAGCACTTTCAGAAAATTATAATCAAACAGGTTCAAAAACAACTTTTGGATAAAAATAGTTTTTTGAGTTTTTTAAAGCTCTACTAAACGAACCCGTAAGTTATCTTTAAACCGGCAATAAGATTAAAAAAAAAATTCTGATCACAGTTTTTCATCCATTATTCATTCTAGTTACATTTGGAAATTAACAATTTGC
>CAIGRN010130631.1:0-10588 GCA_903798345.1 Fraxinus anomala
TTTTATACCCTTTGACAATGTTACAAGTATTCATATTTTGCTTCGGCTATCAAATTAATAATCCAACATTTCGTTGAACTAAAATAAAACACAATTAATTTAGTGAAACTGAATCTTTTGAGTGCAAAGAGGAATATATTCTGCATTTAAATAAAGTGGTTATATTTATTTTATTAATTAAGAACTTTTTTTTTTTTTTTGTAGAGTTTAATAGTTAGAATGATATAATAAAGAGAAAGTGGACATATTTGATTAAATAACTAAGTAGATATTCTTGAAATATTTGATTAGTCCTTGGTACTTGGACATATTTTGGGCTAAATGACACGCTAGGTACAACTATATCCAACCAAGAAAAATATAGTTCAACGGTGGATCTTCAAATTGGACTCACTCAAATTTAGATGTGCTCCCCATGTTGTATATATTATTTTACATATTCTAAGCAAATTGGATTTGTAAGACGTGTTAGCTAAGTTTAATGGATTTGGTGGTGATTTCTAACTAAATTAGATGTTTAATAGATTTTGATAAAAATTGAAGAAATGTGTGATCGAAAAGTTAATTAAAATTATGGGTCTCATAAAATATATTGTTCGAAAAAAATGAATTTTGAAGAATGAGAACAAACGGATATTGTACACGATGAAATGTTGGTAAAAGTGAATTGATGAGCACAAAGCACAGGTATATAGTGTGTAGCAAGAGAGTTACTAGATTCAATGACGAGAGAGATTTTGTGTGAAAATTCGGGATCCGCTTTAGAACTTATTTCACCGGCCAAACCTTTTTTCATTTATTTAAGTGTACGATAAGATGCATTTTTTAAAATTGATGTTTGTTAATCAATGTTCTAAAAAGTTCGTCTATTTAATTTTAGTTTCAAGTTTTTAAATGACTTTATTTATACAAATTTTAAAAAATAAACTGTAAAAAATTTTAAGTAAAAATTGTTTGGTTGAAAGTTGAAACTATAAAAAATAGTCACTTTTGCTTTTAAAAAATTTTAAAATTGTATAATTGACTAATTGTAGAAATTATTAAGTAAATATAGCCCATGTTTGACAACTATACTTTAAAAAAAAAAAAGTTTTGAATAGTTATTGTTAGGAAAATGTGTAGTTAAAAAGTAAAAAAATAATAATTTAGATTTACGTGCAAAATATTTTATTATGTGAATGCATGGTTGAAAATGAATATGTAGAAAAAAAAAAGAATTTGAAAAGTATGGTTGTAAAATAGGGGAGTACTTTATAATTTTAGAGGTTTGGAATATATTATTTTTAGAATGATTAAAATTTTAAAATAATTATAAAATTAAAAAAAAAAGTTTTTTTTATATCTAGACTTGTCTAGTTTGAAGTTTGACTTCCACGCCTAATCATGCTTTAGACTTTTTGCAATACTATTACTCACACTTGCCATTTCATTAATAAAGTGACTTTTTTGATTAAAAAAATAATAATAATAAATTTTTGTGCCTCATTTTCTCAATTCAATTATCAATCAAACAAAAAAAAAATGGCCGTTTATGGGGTACAATTAAGAACATAAATTTTCTCATAATACTCGATTAATTTTAAAATACATATTTAATACTCAGAATCACCCCGAAAATAGAATTATTTTTTTTATACTATACAATAATATATGTGAATATCAAATATGTATGTCCTTCATCCCTAACACGTCTGTGTAGGCATTGTATGGACGAAATATAGCGAAGGGCGAGGAACAAGAACATAACCAACTTGAAGACTCGTAACATGAAGAGATAAGGAGCATACTTTGTTCGGCATGGAGCCAAAGAAAGTGTGTCCCACCTTTTATCTAATAACTCACCCTCCTATTCCAATCAACTCGGTAAATCTCATTCCGTACTTCATATATTGTAACGTATAGAGTTCGATGTGATTAACGAAAACAAACATGTAATAAAGTTTGTCGAGTATTTTATCCATCGAAGAATGAAAATTTAGATTCCTACGGTTTACCTTATCAAACAAGTCGAGCGGTTTTTATGTGCTACTTATTTAGATATTCCAGTGCAACATTATCATGAGAAATCTAAGAGATCCAATGACAATCCTAGCAATAAAGGCAGGATTTTGTTTGGCATGATGATCCACCAATCATTATTACAAAGAAACACAAAACTAAGGCCCCATTCCAATAAAGGAATATGCATAAATATATAGATTGGAAATTAATGAAGGACCAAATAATGAGAACAAATGAAAATAAGTTATTTTACAAGAGAACATTTCTTTAATCAATTAAAGATGAAGAGTGTTCGCTCGCTTCATTTTCAGTTTTCGGTCCAATTGTAGACGAGATTGAATGAAGAAACAAGGCCACGAAACATGGTTCCTAGTCTAGAGAGAAGATGAAGAAAATTATAAACATTGAGTTCACGTCAATTTGATCTGTCTAGTTAGGATCAAGTTCACTGAATAGGGAGAGAGTTGCCTTAAATCGATTCTACTATAGGATGAAGAAAATGTACGCCAACTTCGCATTTGTGAAAATTTATGAGAAACTATTTGGATCCTAGAAGTTGAATGGGAAAATTTCATATCTAAGAGTTTAACTATGACTCGTTTCAAAATTAAAAAAAATAGGGTTTAAAACTTCAAAAATAAGATATTATTAAATTTACTTATGAAATAATTAATTATATATATATATATTATTAATTAAATATATTAAGGTCACATATCATACAATTTGGTCACCACAAATCAAAAATTTTAGAAGTCACAATTTAATTATCGGTCACAAAATAAAAAAATTTACAAGTCACAATTTATTTCTCGATCACAAATTAATAAATTGTGAATCACAATCACATTTTTTTAGGTCACTTATTCTTTATGGTCGCAAATTAATCAATTTATTTGTCACAATCAATCGAATAATTGGTCACAATTATGTATTAATATAATTACCAACATTACAGTTACAAATCATAAATTTAAAAGTAACAATTTATTTTTCGATCACAAATTTATCAAATTAGTAGGTCACATATTATTCCTTAATCACAAATTTTATAAGTAATAACTTATTTTATAGTCATAAAATATCAAATTAATTGGTCACAAATTATCAAATTATTGAGCACAATTTAACAAATTCTTAGGTCACACGTTATTTATTGATCACAAGTTATCTAATTCTTAGGTCATACGTTATTTGATTGATCACAGTCAACTAAATGATTTGTGAACCTCCACCACTTGTGACCACCACTTCACCACACCCTCCAGCAGTACCACCGTAAAACCATCGTAATGACGATGATGACGACAACCAACCCACCACCAAATACCACCACGACGATTGCACCACCACCACCGCCAACACTATCGCATGTACCACCAATTGCACCACAACGGCCATCAACACCACCAACTACACAACTCATACTCAAGCTAAACAGATCCATCAACAGATCTAATTGAACACTCGAACTTAAGCTAAATAGATCCAAAATTAGAGTAAAATCACATAAGTATCCCAAGTCGAACCGAAATCAATTTAAACCGCATATATGAAATCAATTTAAAACAATGGTGGTTAAGGCATCATTGCCAACGGTGAGCAACACAGCGACGCTCTCAAAGCAATGCCGTCGAAGGTGTCATGAGCCCAGTGTCGACAATGTTCCGATGGAATCAAAGCAACTAATCTGGGAGAGGAATTAGAAGCAGCACTGCTTTGAACGTAAGCAATAGACAACGAAGAAGCGGGCGATCCAGCAGGAGCACCAGCTAGAGGAGCAAGAGGAAAAGACACGAGACTCAGAAGGCGAAGTTGTGGTTGGGGTCAGAGTCAAGACAGTGGAAGGAGATGGTGTTGGTCCAAGCGTGCTTGGGCGAAGACATGAGCGTCATGTCGAAGGCGCTCTGGTGGTAGTGTGGTGAATAGAAATGAGAGAGAATAAAGAGATAGAGAGAGAGACAAGGAATCAGGGAAAATGATTAGGATTTGAAAATTTGATGCAGTTGAAGGATGTGGGGTGAGGTATATAAATTAATTTATTAATTATTCAATATTATTATTAAATTAAAATGTAAAATTATTATTTGATTTTTGTATAAATTAACCTTAAACATGATTTTTGAAATTGGAAGTTAAAAAATCTGATTGCTTGTAATTTCCCCCAGTTGAAAACTAAAGGAATGTTATTGGGCTTAGAGCCCATTATCCCAATTCACAAGCCCATAAAAACTAAAGTCAATATATTATGAGGAAATTACATGTACACCTAATTTTCAACTTACCATTTCAAAAATCTTTTGAAGTTTATTCTTTAAAACATTAGGTAAATACTACACTCCCACATCTCCTCACATCACTTCACCTATCCTCTTACCCATTTTATCCCACCACGACTTATAAACACCAACCCCCCGCCTTACTCATCAATACTGCTTGTAGTTGCTTGCTATCGCGACTCCATCCTGACCCACCATTTCTCGACTTATGGCTGTGATCTAGAGATCCGATCTCATAAACACCAGCCACCGCTCGTAGTCGCTCACCCTCGTAACTCCATCCGTCTACTATTGGTGTAGTCGATAAATTGGTATTTTTTTAGGTTTGGTGGTAGCGGGTAACTGTGGCAGGTTTGGGGAGTGTCGATCGGACCGATGCAGTGGCTCTTGACAGTAGAAATTGTAGGATTGTAGATGGCGGTGGTGGTTGTGCATGGGAGGTGATGTGGTTGTTGATTGAGGTGCAAGTGGTGATGAGGGGTGGTAGATTTGAGGTGAGGAGAGGTGGAATGGGATGAGGTGAAATGAAATGAAAGTAATTGTGATATGTTAATTGGATAATTTTTTAATACTATATAATCTTATGACTATTAAAATGTTTATTTGCCCATACAATGTGTCTTTACAATTGTTATCTTGTGTGATTTATAACTATTACGTGATTGTCATCATAAATTGTGCGTTCATAGTGATCGTAACCTTTTTGATTAAATATAGGTCACAAAATTTTATCACAAATCACAAAATGTGACCACCTGATTTTTCATAGCATTCATCAAGTTCCTTAATTTCAAAAGCGTATCTAGAAATTATGATAATTATGTATTTTTTCCATACATTATACATGTATAGAATCTAATAACTTGTTCTTTTATGTAGTCAAATGGTACAACTTCCCAGAGGAATACATGAAACAAGATCAATACACAAAATTTCGGCTCAACACTTCCACGGCTTGTTTTAGAAAATGCCAAACCAGTTTGCATAATACCGTTGGCTGGTTTTATAATTAGAAATGTTTTTGTTTCATAGATTTTTAAAAACAGTAAAAATCTAATTATAATTAATTATTTTCCCTGTTTGAGATAAAACTTAACTTTATAAATTAAGAAAGAAAGAAATTACCTGTTTTACTAGTAAAGAAATAGTACAATAAGAATAATATATTAAACCCACTTGATCAAATATTCGTCTTTAAAGATCCCGTCACAAAACAATTGAACTGAAAACAAGACAGCCTCCAGTTTCCTTTTTGTGGAGCCCACACGGCACACATGAGATTTCATACTTGTTCATGTCACCTGGTTTAATTTTTCTTAACTATTTTAGCCTCTTTTTCACCCCTAAGCAATGAAACAAAAGATACTTTGAGGCCCCCAGTATGCGCGTTAAGTATGAGAAGATGTCGACGACTTTGTACACAACCAGTTTAATATTGTAACTGTACAATTAAACAAACAAATTTAATAATGAAATCAATGGAGTTTACCAGTATAAATGAGCATAACGTTGGAGGTGGAGGAACCCGAGAAGCACCAAGAGAGAGTGATGGAGAAAATAGGGAACTCGGATAGCTCATTTACAAACGCAATGGAACTTGCTCAAATGGGAATAAGCAGCGTTCCCAATTGTTATATTCTTCCACCGGAACATCGCCCTAACATTAGCCAAAATCTACCTTCGTCAACTGCAGATTTGCCTGTTATAGATTTATCTATGCTAGAAAACCCCATCCTTAGAGAGCTGCTAATCGAGCAAGTTAGCTTTGCCTGCAAGGAATTTGGTTTTTTTCAGGTATACTCATGCATCAATAGTTTAATAGATAAGAATCCAAAGCATGCAATTCTACTATGTATGATGTACCATGAAGATTTTTAAAAACAAGTCCCCTGGCTGATTCAAGTACTCAATATAGCGTGTGGGCGTGGCAGGAAATGGGATCGAAAAGAAGCCAGGATTCTACGTAGAAACATTGGCACATAGTTTGACATGCATGCACCATCTATTGTGGCTATACACCGTGCATCTTTATTATATGTTATAAGAGTTCATACAACATTCATCCTATTCTCATCTTCATAAATCAATGCATAATTTGGAGCTTCTTAGATAATATATAGCTAAAATAGGAACATTGGAAGCCAAATTGCAGCGAAATCTGTAGAATATGACTTGGAAAGAGACTGTATACACAGAATTTTTTTTACATCCAAATGTAAAAGACTGTATACGTCCATAATATCCTCAATATTTTTAGAAATTACATTTTTTGCAGGTGATTAACCATGGGATTCCATTATCAGTCATAAGTGATGCAGTAGACACCGCTGCAGAGTTCTTTGATTTGCCTAAAGAATCAAAGATGCATCTTGCATCTACTAATATACACGAACCTGTAAGGTATGGAACCAGCCTAAATCTAGTCAATGATAAAGTTTATTTCTGGAGAGACTTCATCAAACACTACTGTCACCCAATATCAAGTTGGATACACATGTGGCCTTCAAATCCTCCCAGTTACAGGTGAGAAAACTTATGATCTGTTCTCTTTACCATTTTTAAGCTGATTTCTATTTTCGATTTTCCAAATCAGTGAAAACACGTTCTCTTTCCCATTTTCGAAAACGCATTTTTGAAAATAAGTTTAAAATTTATACAAAAAAAAACCCACAATTTGTCTTTTTGAGTATTTTCAGTTATAATCAAGTTATAATTTTCAAAATTCGTTTTGGGTATTTTCAAAACTATTTTTCAACATGTCAAAAATTAATACATTTTCAATAATCTCAAAATGAACACTCAAAACACAAAACTCTAAATGAATTCAAAACACAAAACTGAAATATAAAGAGAACAACCCCTTAGCAATTCAAAAATAGTAATATTTAAGTTTCACCAACAAATTTTGAGGTAACCGCTACACTTTTTTTAAAAAGCCAAATCCCAGTAAAATATTGCTTTAGTTTACGGCAAACACTCCTACAAATGACTCTTGTAAGAAATTTTTTAATGCATATCGTACTACTATCTTCATTGAACTTATATATTGACACTATCGAAGCTCTAAATTAAAGTTCCTCTGCAGGAAGAAAATGGGAGACTATGCAGAAGCCGTGCACATGTTAAACGTAAAGCTGATGGAAGTAGTATTTGAGAGCTTGGGCTTGAGAGCAGATTACTTAAAGAAAGACATTGAGCAAGGGTTCCAAGTAATGACTGGAAATTGCTACCCTGCATGTCCCGAACCAAATCTTGCACTAGGACTGCCACCACACTCGGACTACGGATTCTTAACCATCATACTGCAAACACATAATGGTCTAGAAATCATGGACTGCAATAAAATTTGGCGATCTGTTCCGGTCATTCTAGGGGGGCTTGTCGTTCAGTTGGGAGATCAAATGGAAGTGCTAAGCAACGGTCGATACAAGAGTGCAGTTCACCAAGTAACCTTAAATCCAGTGAAAAGACGTTTGTCAATTGCCAGTATTCACAGTCCAGCTTTAGAGAACAAGGTCCAACCTGCACAAGAGCTTGTCGACGAGCAACATCCATTGTCCTACAAAGGAACCAGTTTCAGAAATTTTCTAGACTTTATATCAAACCATGACATCTTGGGCCATAAGTACATAGACACGCTCAGAAAGAATCCATAGACACGGCACATGCAACAAGATAAACACAAAAACTTGTCGAACAATTTTCATTACGTACAGAAATACTAAACTATATTATGTACCAGCCACGAGGAATCAAGAGATCTTTCCGGTGTTGACTTGGATCTCGGGATTTCCGGAAGGTTTTCTGGTGAGCAGTTATCAGATTGATTCAGAAAAGTAGCCATTGAGTTCCCCTTCAGAGAGATGGAGAACTTAGGAGTTCTAATACTGAGATACTAAACTATGTACAAAAGGGTGTGGTTTAATATTTATATGGTCATTTTCCACTTCCCATGGCATGAACTTCGATATATTAACAAAAAGAGCTATGATTTTGTTTGTCTTTTTTTTTTCTTTATTTTCGACCCTATTGAGTTCAATATTTTTTTATACTTCCCTCAAGTTATCTGACGCGAACTCGAGTGAAATTTTCAGTTGTTACAACTGACAGCTTACCTATGTGCATGCATGCACTTATAGCAGACTCCGACGCTTAAAGTTCAGCTGATGATACCCGAGCTTTAACTTGTATTTCACATCCTCCAAATGAAATCCAAAATGGATCTTGGGAGGAGGTGACAACAGGATAGGTTCAAGTTTAAATGGATGGGCATTAATAGGTAATGAGCTTAGATTTTAGTACGCTAATTCACAAGTTGCACTCATTTTCACAAATATGATAAGACAGTTTCTAAACCAAAACAGAATAAAAAAGAAAAACGTAAAAACACGCAACTCCTATCCTAATCCCATCTGCAGCCCTCACCCCTTCCCCGCAGCCCCCCTCTCATTCTCTCATTCTGGTTGGTGTGTACACGAACAAAATGAGGTTTGGATTTATGTTTTGCTCATAGATGAGCTCTTCGGACATCCAAGAAGAGAATCGATATCATCAATTATTCATGAATTTAACTATCAGCACCCCTTTCAGTTGTAGATCAACAAAATTATTCTTCAACTAGGTAATTTGTTTCTCTAGATTAACCAACTAACATGGTTTAGGTACCATAGCCTACGAATTAGATTTTGTTTCTACATATGGTTCATTCGAATAATCTTTTCGTGTTCAGAGAAAAAAATTTGAAAATGTAAATCTGGAATCTTACGCAATAATATTAAAATAACTCAAAAAAATGATTATATCAAAATTTAAAGGGAAAATTCAACTCACGCGCGTGTGCTTCGAATTTCTCCTCTTTCGCCTATCCTCCTGGTATTCCCAATTAGTTGCAGAAATTTGTGTTTACAGGCGTCGCGATAAGAGAAAGTATACTAAAAGTCAGTTTCGGCCCATTGGGCTCCAATAAATGGGCCCGAAAAATAGCCCACTCCTCAAGTCTTGCTACGAGATAAAGTCATAAGATGCCAATTGCCAAACATAAAGGGTAAATTTGGCTCCCTATTTTTTAATCATACATTATTCAAAAACTCATCGTTTTCAATTAAATTATGTAAAACCCGGGTTAAGGATTGAGTATTCATATAAAAAGGTCAAAGTCCAAAATCCTTATATGTTGATATTTATTTCGGTAATTAACCGATGTGCAATTTATCGCTTAGCACATATTTGATTTAGTAGGCATGATTTTTCTTAAAACATTGATGATTGATCTACCCATAACTCTAAAATTCAGGACTGTTATCAATGCCAGAAAGACTCTTAATTACCACACTCCCATAGCAAAAGTAAAAGAAGCCAGATTAGAATATCAAATGTCAAGTGCATATATAATCAAATGGGAATCAAAGGATCGCAAAGTGAATTTGTGAAAGTAGGAATAACGACTATAGAAACAACTGGAACACGCTTTGATTAGCAGTATATTCATCGAAAGTTTCAAAAAAATCACTTCTCAAAAATTCTATATCAAATAAGCGCTTAGGTTTTTGTCTATGATTAGTAGTAGTAGAAGTAAGGACACCAGCGTATTAAAAAAAAATTGAACATGACCACATGAAGTCACCACTTGAAATAAGACTTCACTTAATTATTTAATGAGTCATATTAATTCTTAGCGGGTAAAGAACTTTGTTTACTAGTTCAAAGTCTTAGAAGTACCAAGAGAGATCCAACTTAGATCATGGATGATGTTATTCCTCAGTGCTTTGGGACGAAACAAATTAAGGAATATATATTTGCAAGATGGAATCCGTTAATCACATTTTGTGACAATCATCAGTTGGAGTATTTTTCGGTGGGAAATGGAATTCTAGCTCATTAATTTAAGTTTGAGATTGAATTATATTTTTGATGTCGTTACAATCGATTGCCATGTGAAATGAGACTGGAAGAGTAAAATATATTAGAAGGAACATAATGATCATTTTCCTAAATCATTATGTAAATATCTTTGCATCAGCATAATTAATTATAGAGAAAATGAGAACAAAATGTACAACTTGTAAAAACAAACTTGTTAAACAGTTAACTGAATTAGAAGAAGTAAACAAAAAAAAAAATGCAGTGGACAGAAATTAATATGGACGTATTGGAGCCGGGGCCTGTGTTCAACACAGTATCCTTAAAGCAATATTCACCCCCTCACCAAAGTAATTCGATAGCTTGCTTCCCAGGATATAGCGACGGGAACTGCAGCTGTGCAGGCGAATTGAAAGAATGTGCCGGAACGAAATCACCAAGTGACTAGA